>CAUYRH010017669.1:0-17218 GCA_963574655.1 Perodicticus potto
GCGGGCGCCTGTAGTCCCAGCTACTTGGGAGGCGGAGGCAAGAGACTCGCTTGAGCCCAGGAATTGGAGGTTGCTGTGAGCTGTGATGCCACAGCACTCTATCCAGGGTGACAGCTTGAGGCTCTGTCTCAAAAAAATAAAAGAAAAAATTAAAATGATGAAATAACCGGGTATTCTGGTGGCACCTACAGTCGCAGCTACTTGGGAGGCTGAGGCAAGACGATTGCTTGAGCCCAAGAGTTTGATATTGCTGTGAGCTATGACACCACGGCACTGTACCTGGGGTAAGAAAGTGAGAGACTCTGTCTTAAAAAGACTTTTTTAAAATGATGTTAAATTGACCATTCATATAATTATTGTTTAATTTCTAACATCACCCCTCTTCCTCCTCAATACTATAAATTCCATGAGGATATAAAGCATTTCACTTAAAATTGTAAGGTCAGTTCCAACATGGTGCCTGGTTCATAAGTGCCCATCAATGGATTCAATTGATATATAAACAAGTTATTTTATTTCAATAATATTGGAGATAAAAATTCATTCACTTCTGATGCCTCAAGTTTTTAACAAGGACGAAAATATTCATAAATTTTTCAATATTTATGTGCTCCTTAGTAAGCTCTAAAAAGTACGTAGAACTTGAAATCTTACCATAAGTACAGGAGAAGCTCCATAGTTGATCTCCTCTCTCCATTGACCTTAAGCCGACTTAATTTTCCTAGACTGGACACGAACCACATGGACGTATGAGTACTATAGGCTTTGTTCCTTATGTTGACCAGTTTGTCACTGTCCCTTGGGTGGTCAACTTATAGAGGTTCTACTGTTTTTGATTTTTGTCCTTCAAGGCTGCCACTTACACAACTGACCCCTTGTCCCAACTTGAAAAGGGATAAGAGATACCCCAGGTATCCAGTAAGCAAGTTAGTAAGACATGTAGAATCTGTAACATCAGCAATGTGTCATTGTCCCTCTCACCGGACCAATTCATCTACATTTACATAGAACTGTAGTATGAGCCATTTTCATTCATGCAAGAGGGGTTTTTTGTTTTGTTTCTGTTTTTTGACCTCTAAGGTTCTTGAAATGAGTTGAACTTAAGGAAATTTGGGCAATTTTTTCTGCTTAAGTAAGTAGTCTCTAATGATTCCCAGGGGACTTCTTTAGAGCTGGAATAGAGGGTGCAATAATCTTTTCTTTTTCAACAAAGACTTTAAGTTCATTTTAGAACCAGTTGCTAACCTCTAGCCTAGAGTATTTTTTTAAGGCTGAGTTATTTTTATTACTATTATTATTTTTTTATTTAATTGGGGATTCATCGAGGGTACAAGAAACCATGTTACACTGATTGCATTGGTTGGGTAAAGTCCCTCTCACAATCGTGTTTTACCTACAAAAGGTGTGGCACACACCAAGACCCCACACCCCTCGCTCCTTCCCTCTCTCTGCTCTTCCTTTTCCCACCCCTCCCTCATTCTTTCTCTTTCTGTTCTCCCCTTCCCTCACCCCCACCATGTCATTAAATGTCATTAATTGTCCTCATGTCAAAATAGAGTACATGGGATTCATGCTTCTCCATTCTTGTGATGCTTTACTAAGAATAATGTGTTCCACTTCCATCCAGGTTAATACAAAGGCTATAAACTCTCCATAGCCTAGAGTATTTTAATGTTTCCAGAATTCCCAGCTGTCAATTTAGGAAATTTTTAAGGCTTTCCTTGGTAGTTCTTTGTTTATTCCCCCACCTCTTTCTAAATGATTGAAGAGTTGAGGCAGCCTTCATAACTTGAGCAATCTGAGATCTTAGATGGAGAATTTATGTATTTATTCACTCATTCAACAAATATTTACGGAATGCCTACAATTTTTCAGTCATTCTTCTAAGTGGAGGAGATACAATGGTGAAAAAGAGAAGCTAAATCCCTGTGTCAAGGAGGCTTTTATTTTTCCAGGAAGTTATATGTATTTTGAAAAATGATAATATTGTATAATGTTAAATGATAAGGAAAATAAAGCAGAGTAATGGCACTGAAGGTGACAAGAAGGATGCTTTTTTTGATAGGGTTATCAGAGAAGACATTAGAGAATGATGAGTCTTAGAACAAGAGTTTCATTTTTCTGTGTTTCATTTTTCAAATGTTCTACAACATTTGTTCTACTCATAGAAAAATGAAACTCTTTTGTTCTATAAGTAGAGCATAAGACTCAACTGCAGATCTGGTGATATCCCAGTTCACTGGGATCAAATTTTTCCACTCTAGCTCTTGTTTAACTAACTAATTCCTGTTCTTTTTCCACTCTCACCGCATATTGCATTTTCTCCACCTATGTATTTTTATAAGTTAATACTGAATCCTCCATCTATCTTGGTATTCATATGCTTTTTCTTATACTTAGCCATCTTTTCAACCTTCTTCTGTCCTAAGTATGTGCTCATTTGTATACCTTATATAATTCTGTGGTCCTGGAGCCACTTACGTGGGCATGTACTTGGGCATAAAAGAGTAAATGTATATGAACATGTAGGCAAGATAGCCTTTGTACATCTGTACTCACCTTAGGTTAAGAGACACAGAAAAGGTAAAAGAAACAACTTCTGCTGAGCATTACTAGATATTTCAGAATAATTCTTTATGAAAATTGAGTTATCATTGTAGACCCAATACACAGTTGGGATCAGAGTTCAGAAATGTTTCTCTAGATCAACAGTGCCTGTACTGTAATCTGTAAACAAATTACTCAACACATTCCAGACACATAATTAAATATTTCAACACTACTGCCAGTGGAATATATTAGGAACTTAACTTCTAAAAAAGACAATAATTATAATAGTGGGACCCACTTTATACTGGTCTTACTCCATTTACCTTTTAAATGCTATCTGTTCAGAATGGTGAAGTAATCAGTCATTACTTATAATATATATGTAGTAAATATATCTATGTTATATAATAAGTTATGTGATATGTGAATTCACATATATACATTTATATATATATAATACATATGCATGATAACATTTTTAAAATCTGATCCCTGTCATATGAGATTCCTAGAGTAATCAAATTCATAAAGATAGAAAGTGGAGTGGTGATTGCTAGGGGATATGGGGAGGAGCGAATGAGAGGTTATGTTTTATGGGTAAAGAGTGTCAGTTTGGGGAAAAAGTTCTAGAAATAGATGCTGGTATTAATTGTGCAATATTGTGAATGTGCTTAATACCACTTAAATGATTAAGTGGTAGATTTTTTGTTATGTATATGTTATCACAATATAAAGAAGATGTCCAAAAAAAATAAAATAAAATCAAGCACATACTTAAATATTAGCAAGTTAATTTCCCCCCTCCTCACTAGTATTGGCCGTTCTACCATGCCTTTATATCTACTCTATTTTTATTGTTTCAATATGAATTTATACATTATTGCTCAGATCTCAGGAGTTCATACATGCACAACAGAACCTTATAAACGTACATAACAAAAGATTGGTGGATCAATAGAAATTGTTTTCTTTAGATCATGACTGATAAAATAAAGTCAGGGTCAAAATAGAGCTGAAATTCTTTTTACGCGTCACTAAGAAGTATGCAGTGAAAACTATTCAGTCTCAACTAGATAAAGGCGTCTTTGCAAAGTGCTTTATCACCTTCAGTAATTAAAAGATTTCCTGCTAACTATTCAGTGAAAGTCTTCTTTGCAGTCAGTTCTTTCTATCTCTTCCTTTGGAAAGTCTAATTAAATAGAGAAGCTTTTTTTTTTCTGTTCATTTGGTTTTTACCATATTGGAAATAGATACTAAAATAACTAATTAGAGACAATAGTGGCTCCCTTTTCATTCTTGTCCTGGTGGGACTTTATGGGGGTGGAGCTTAGGAAGAGATGTATTTTCCCAGTTTTGGTTTTTGAAGACGATTTCTTATTGTAACTTTTTCAGTATTCAATACCTTTTGGGTTAATGAATGTAATATGGATAACTTCCTCTCTGATGCCTGTATTGATGTGGTAATAGGTGTTTTAGAAAAATTAACTAGTGAAGAATAGAAAAGTGAACACTTCAGAGCCCTTCCATCCCCCTGTGAGCATTGTTTAAGCACTGTTTAACTATCTTTTAAAAATATATTTGCTGTAGCACTCAAAGAAATTTGAATGAAAGTCTCCCATTATCCTACCTCCCAGACACAGGTGTTTTTATTTTTGTGTTTATTTCCATGTATATTCATAAATATACACTAAAGATCATAATAGTTATTTACTGTACGTTGTTTGCAAATGTTTTGCTCCTTATTTTAATTATAAATAGTAATATATTTTTTATAGCTACAGACCCAACACCTGGATGCAGACTCAGTATTGGTCTGTGGCCTATTTACTCTATTGATTACTTCCTTTGCTGTGCAGAAACTTTTTAAGTTCCATTTACTGATTTTTGTTATATTTGTCATTAAGGTTTTAATCATAAATTCTTTGCCTAGGCCAATGTCTAGAGAAGCTTTTCTTCTGTGTTCTTTTATGATTTTTATGGATTGGGGTCTTAAAACTGGGCCTTTAATCCACCTTGAGCTAGTTTTTTGTACATGGTAAGAAATAGAGATTCTGCTTTATTCTTTTGCATGTGGTTGTCCGATTTTCCCAGTACCATTTATTGAATAGGGTTTCCTTTCCCCAGTGTCTGCTTTGTCAAAAATCAGCTGGTCGTAGCTATATGATTTTATTTCTAGGTTCTCTATTCTATTCCATTGCTCTATACTGTCATGATTACTATGGACTTGCAGTATAATTTGTTATTTGTTTGTTTGTCTATTTTCAAGACAAGGTCTTAATTTGTCCCATAGGCTAGACTGCAATGGCATAATCATACTTCTCTGCAGCCTCAAACTCCTGAGTTCAAGCAATCTTTCTACCTCAGTCTCCAGAGTACCTGACACTACAGGTGCATAGCACCATGCCCAGCTAATTTTTTAATTTTTTTTATAGAGACAGGGATCTCCCTATTTTGCCTAGGCTGGTCTTGAACTCCTGGCCTCAAGCAACCCTCCTGCCTCAGCCTCCCAAAGTGCTGGGATTACAGGTGTGATCACCAAACCAGGCCCCAAGAAGTTATTTTAATTGTTAGAATGGAGGCAGTTGAAAGGGTAAAACAATTCAGCCATCATTCACTGAGAACATGCTGTCCCTTGTTACTTGCTGTCTTGAGGGAATTATAAAGTAAGAGACAGATATTTTGCAAGTGATTTCAATGTAAGAAACATTATAATGAAGTTAAAATAAAGTGCAAAGTATTTTAGAAATAACAGTGCTTTGTTGCTGACCCATGGAAGACATATAAAATTTCAAAATAAGGTCCAGATGGATGTGTGCTTGTGTGTCTGCACCTGTACGCATTTCCAGGAGAAAGAATTATAAATAAATATATGGGGACCCAAACATGAAGTTTTAAATCATGTTAAATTATAGAAAAGGAAGAGGGATATTCTAGAATCCTATCAGAAGATCTACCTCAGTTGAACAAGTGCCCAGTCATACCTCCGAGAATAGCCATTCTAAATAAAACAGGAACTGTTGAGTAATATTCCAGGCTCATGCAAAGTCCAGATGATTTAATGCGCAGAAATCTGAAGTTGATATATTTTAAGAAAAACTAAGAATACCTTCTTTTAATTGCATTCTAAATTCCATGAGGGCCAGGACCTTTTCTTTTTGTTTATTTATCCGAAGCACTTAACACAATGCTTTTCACACAACGGTCTAATAAATGCTTACTGGGCCAATATTTTTTTTTTTTTTTTTTTGAGACAGAGTCTCACTTTGTCACCCAGTAGAGTGTGGTGGTGTCACAGCTCACAGCAACCTCAAACTCTTGGGCTTAAACAATTCTCTTGCCTTAGCCTCCCAAGTAGCTGGGGCTACAGGCAACCGCCACTACGCCAGGCTGTTTTTTTGTTGTAGTTACCATTGTTGTTTGGCAGGCCAAGACAGGGTTCGAACCCACCAGTTCTGATGTATGTGGCTGGTGCCCTACTCATTGAGCTACAGGTGCCGAGCGTGGGCAAATTTTGAATAAAATCCTTGGCACCTATTTTAGTTTCAATCCATGCTTGCTAACCAGTCAACAAAAACTAGGACAATTGGTCAGAGTCGTGGATTGAATTCCTAAAAAATAAATTCACATTTATATGGAACCAGAAAAAACCCCACATAGCTAAGGCAGTTCTTAGTGATTTTATTTAATTTAAATTTATTAAGTCACTTACTTCACAAATATATTTGTATATGCTGTTTCTTTACTAGAGTATAATACTAGTTTAGCACACTAGATAGTTTTAAGTTGCTCTGCCAGAAATTTCAACTATTTCCATCCACTTACTAACAATGTGTTCAGGTCACATTTGAACTAATACTTGGAACATATATAAACTACCTACTTTGTGAAATATATAAATATATATCTTATTTTATTTAATTTCCTTTATTGTGTTTCCAAGATACTACTCTTTTTTTTTTTTTTATTTTTATTTTTTAGAGACAGAGTGTTACTTTGTTACCCTTGGTAGAGTGCTGTTGCATCACAGCTCATAGCAACATTCAGTTCTTGGGCTTAGGAGATTCTCTTGCCTCAGCCTCCCATGTAGCTGGGACTACAGGTGCCCGCCATAATGCCCAGCTATTTTTTTTGTTGTTGGAGTTTGGCCGGCCGGGTTGAAACCCACCACTGTTGATACAGGGGGCTGGCACCCTACTTACTGAGCTATAGGCACTGCCCATATACTGGTCTTTTTAAAATAAATGTTTAAAAATTTGTAGCAATCTTGCTTCAAGAAAGTCTATTGGTACCATTTTTCAAAGAGCATGCGCTCATTTCATGTCTGTGTGTCACATTTTGGTAGCTATCAAGATATTTCAGGGCTTTTTGTTACTATTACAACTGCTATAATAATATCAGCTCTGCTATCTTACTGTAATTGTTTTAGAACACCACAAACCATATCCATATAGGATAGCAAACCTTGTGGATATATATTGTGTATGTTCTGAGTGCTCCATTGACTGACCACACTCTTCTGTCTCTGTCTCTCTCTCTGCTTGGGCCTCCCTCTTCCTGTAGGCCAATTGATAACCCTGCAATGACTTCTTAAGTGTTCAAGTGAAAGAAAGGGTTGCATGTATTCCAGGTAATGGATGTTGGTTAATAAGGTTGAAGGAAGGAAGTCATCTTAATAAGAGAAAAGTGCAAAATAATGAAACAAATATTAAGGAAGAAGCTGCAGCAAGATATCCACAAGTTTAGTTAAGGTAATTGATAAAGGTGATTACACCAAACAACAGATTTTCAAAGTAGATGAAACAGTCTTCTAATGTAAGAAGATGCCATCAGGGACTTTCATAGGTACAGAGAAAAAGTAAATGCCTGGCTTCAAAACTTCACAGCAGAGGCTGAGTCTCTTGGTAGGGGCTAATGTAGCTAGTGACTTTATTATTTTTTTATTCCTAGAATGTTTCTTAAGTTTCCAAACTATTTGATGAACTCAAGAGTAAATATCTAAGTATGTTATTGTCCTAACTTGTTTCTATTCTTGACTTCTTCATATCTCTTAATGATTACCATCTCACTGAAAATCAGTCCAGGTAACCCATAACATTATCTATCTTTGGTATCAGTATCCCTCATAGAAAAATCCTGTAATTCTTGGTTTCCCAAAGCTTATTTACTGTATTTTCTAATTTCTTCCGCTTTTATTAATGCTCATATCATCACATAAGTCAACATTTTCTTCAACCTAGAAACCCCTAACAGTTTCTTTTCTATTTTGTATTTACTATTTCCTAATTGATTTTTAAAATTAAAAATGATAAATGTTCCTAAAAATTTGCTTTCATAATATTATTCTTTCTCAAAAGTATGTGATGATAGTTCTATTATTTATAGAATTATCTGAAGACCAAAATATAAAATTTTAAAAAATCATAATTTTTTAATTTTAAAATATTATAAAAAAAAATTTAAATTTTAAAAAATCTCAAGGGAAGTTTATCTTAAAAATATTATAAATAATATATAGTAGAGATTTAGGGTCTCATTAATATTCTAAAAGTGTGGAATACTTATATCTAGAACTAAAAGAAAAATAATAGAAGGATGATTATAGTAAATGCATTAGGGAAATGCAATCCCATTAATCTCATCAAATTATGAAAGATGCTATTTCAGACCAATATAAAATCATAAATTTGGCATTGTAGTGAAATGAAATTATGTTTTCACCAACATCTAACTTTTTTCATTTAAATCATATTAAATTATTTATGAGTATATTTTGCATTCAATAAGTTTGGCCTACTCAATATAATACAGGCCAATGGTTCTTACTATCGCCCTACATGGAATGTTTTGTAAGCTTGAGGGCAAATTTAGTCCTTATACTGCTGGACTGAGTTATTGAAATTTACATGCTGGCTAGGCTTATTAATTATCTTTCTATGCAGAGGGGAGTCCCATGTTCTTGCAGGTTTTCAAATGTTCTAAGACATACTTTTATCATTTAAAGGCCTCTTTGTAACTCTTCAAAACTTGAAACTGCACCTATATATTAACAATATTATTTTTGCACATACATTTCTAAATATATTTTGAAGTTTTAATAAAAAACTTTAACAGGTCATGAAAGCTACTTCTTTCAATATTGTTGTGTTATGATGTTGCTGATTAAAAAAAAGATTAATTCCCAAATGGGACTGCTGTCTGTGTGGAATTAGCACACTTTCCCATGTCTTTGTGGAGTTTTCTGGGTACTCTGTTATCTTCCCACATCCCAAAGATTTGCATGCTTTAGTTAGATGAGTTGATGTGCCTAAATTGGCACAGTCTGATTGAGTGTGGGTGTGTGTGTGAGTGCATCCTATAATGGGATGGTGTCTTTTCCAGGGTTGGTCCAGCCTTGTACCCTGAGCTGCTGGGATCCTATGTCTATATAATATTACTTTGATGAATGGCTGGGAATTTAAGATGCTGTTTCCTATAAAACCATTCTTTCAACCAGTTGTCATCTTTTACTATATCATCAAGTGAATACGATGAAAATTTGAGTACTATAAGGGTATAAAATGAAGGTTGACCTCATAGTTCTCTGAAATTATAAATGTGATAAAATAATTTTAGTGACATTAGGTAGCAAGAATGTTTTATACATTATACTTGAAATTTTTTCAAAAATTATGTAGAAACTTAGTGGTTTTTTTAAATAATTTTAACTTTAAATTATTACATATTATCATTAAACATCAACAAATTTTGCACATAATGTGTCCTAGTTAACGGGACCAATATTCTCTTGGAATACTGGTCCCAAATTATCTTGGATGACTCAAGTTGGATCTTTATTATTGGTAATAATAGTAAAAGTAGTAGTAGTGTTGTTATGGCTTATGGTTGGCCATCAAGATCCTACAAAATGGAATCAATTTCTCTCACATAACTCATAAAGGAAAACTTAACTACTATAATAAAGAATATGCCCATGTTGGACATTCCCTTGGTATACTCATAGTAATTTAGGTTTGCATAATTTAAAATTAAAATTAGATTTGGGGAGAATTATTCCTTGAGAACTATTCTAAAATAGCTTTCCATTCACCTCACTGCCAAATTTCAGATTCTACTACTTGAATTATCTCAAAAACTCATACAAATTTATGTTTTTATGTGTCTCCATATGGAGAATAGTTTTTTTATTTTTTTTAAAAAAAACAAGGAGATTCTGTGAACTGGCTGTAAGCTTGTGGACTAAGTCTTCTCCAAAAAAAAATCACTTTTGGATACAGTTTTGGCAGTAAAATGATATTCTATTTAAATTGAGCATCTTTGAAATTCCATAAAGTACAATATTAAAATAAAAGATAATCTAGATTTATGGGCGGCAAATATATTTAAGACATAGGCAGATTTTCTATTGAATTGGCAAGAAAGAGAAGACGTCTATCTTCAATTTATTGTAAGTAATTTTTTTTTTTTTTTTAGACAGCCACAGAGCTGTGAAGAATATTATTCAACAAAAAAAAAAAATTCTATTTCACTTTTAGGTTCAGTTGTGTCAGATAGTTTCCTTCCTTTCAAAATATGAATATAGTTAACATTACCATACTTTATATGTTGCTTAGAGTATGAGTTAAGCTGTTATGATCAGGTTTAGACTAAAAAAGAAAAGAAAAGAAAAGAAAAGGATAATTTAATGTTTTAAATAAAGAACTTTAGGTAAGAAAGATTTGGATTCTACTTTTAATTATACAACCCATTAGTTATATAATCCTGGGGAAAACTTTAGTCTAATTCTCACTTTGATAATCTTTAAAATAGGTTTAATAATATTTATCTTGTTAATGAACACAATATATTAAGGCATTATTTTCTTCAACGCATTGAAGTTATTAGCTTAGTGAATAAAGCATGTCATTTGCTCAGTTGTTCAATTAATGATTATTACTCTTTCTAGTGTACTAAAAAAATTATAATTGAATACGTGCATTTTCTTTCATTCTAAGAAAATATGTTCTAGAAGCTGAGTTGAGTTTCAAAAGTTTTTCCTGTTTGCTAGTTACTCTATGGTTGCACCAGAAACCTTGAGTATAAGATAAAGGAAGGTGGAAATAGTACAATGGAGAGGAAAGGTTGTAGGAAATAATCATTACCTTTTTTTCTACCCCTAGCTTGAGTAAAATAATATAAATGAATAGATATCTTCAGTTGGGGAGGTGTAGTCTTGAAATCAATACAACTTTCTCAATAGATTTTGGGATGAGAAAAAAGAATTGCAGGTCTGAATAACCAAGGAACAATACATAGCATTCATGCTATTTCAATACATTGGAGAATGCAATGATAAAGAGACAGAAATTTGTCCTGGTTGAAAGTAAAACTGAGTCTTTGGGACCTGAGATAAGATGCATAGGATGCATGATGTGGAAATGTGACCAGAAGGAATGAAGTGAAAGAGGAAAATCAGCACAAAGTGGTTGCCCAGCTGCCTACGTAAGCCCCTAAATTACAGAAATACCAAGTAGGAGGCAACCTATAGAATAGTATTGACATGTCTTCTTCTTGTCTTTTCCAGTGAACCTCCAAATGACAATTATCCACTCATATTCTAAGACATTTCTCAGCTCAATAAAAACAACGCTATGTGGGAACTGTTTTCAAAACTGGGACCCTTGTAAACCCACTCCTTTTATTACAAATAGAATGAGTGGTTCCTGAGCCTTAGTGTTGTATAGAAGTGGAGAAGGGAATGTGAGGAACATATACCACCGGGCAGGCCTGAACATCAGCTTGATTTTTTCTTGGTGTTAGAAAGTTAGAAAATTCTCCAAGTGCAAGTACTTTCAAAAGTTAAGGAATTGTTGTTGTAATAAGTGCTAGGGGATGAGAGGGTAGATGCCCACTGATTTGATTTCTTGGTTTTCCTAATGAAAATTATACTAGAACATAATCATGTGGTTGTTTTCAAGTTATATGGTCAAGTTTATTAATTTTTAAAACTTGTTCTTTACATTTCTCTATGAAAAGATATGGCCTTGTGTAGCCCAGACTGCCCAGATCTCCCTATCTAGAAAGCTACAAAACAAAATAAAATGCAACTTGAGTCTTTGATACTGGAGTTTCAGGTTCTTGGTCTCAGCAATTGGAAGAATGAATCAATGGACCACAGGATCAGTGGCAAGTCAGGATTTATTCACAGAAACAAAAATTACAACAACTACAAAAACCAAACCTCCTGGCAGAGAGAACCCAGGAGGGGAACAAACTCTCCTGCTCCCTCTTTGAGGTCTGTCTTGGACTCACTGCTCAGGGGTTTATATAGTCTCAGGAGGTTGTTTTGCCAGAACTCAATGTTAACTTTTAGGGTGTGGATCTTTGTCAGTTACAGCCAGCAGTCCAATGAACACTCAGGCCTTGGAAACTTACATGAAATTCACCAGGCAGAAGTGCAAGAGGAGGAGACAGCAAGGTGAAATTGTCTCCCCCGCCACCCCCGCAGGTGTCCGGCCCTTCCAGCAAGCTGGCTCCTCCAGCCATCCAGCCATCGCAGCATCAACACTGCCAGGGCTAAGGCAGCAGGTCATGGGGCTGCCTTGTCCTGCATCAATTCTCCCTCTCCAAGTGGAAACTCTAACTGCTGTTAGGAAAAAGGGCAAAGACTCGATCTAACTGCTTCCTGCTGCTCCGGGAATGATAGAAGAGGCAGTAAGGGTTTTTCTGGAGGGAGAGCACTAAGGGGTCCATGAGAGAATCAGGTTTTGGACCAGAATCATCTTTATTGTGTGTGGTTTGATGACATTTCTGGAAAATATAAATCTGATTAGTATATTCAGTAAAAGGCAAAGGTAGGACAGTGTCAGGTTAGAAGCACTAATTCAGTGACACTAGAAGAAAACTATATTAACATTTTTCTTGCTGTTTTCTAAATAATAACTTTGAACTTTACCTAGGTTCACAAGTGTAGGTGAACTGTGTTTGGCTCTTTTCACAGTCTGCTTCCATAGAAGATGGAGGGTTTCAGTACTTTACTTGTGAATGATATATCCAGGAATCCATTCCCATAACTTTAAGAGTTGTAGAAGAAGACAAGACAATAGAAAAGGGACCTTTTGGAGGGAAGAGTTTTTGATCATAACTATATTTCCTAGAGAAAAAAGCTGTTTATGTTGAATATGAAAATGTAGTGGGGTACTAAATGAACACAATGGTTGTTCTCATTTTAATTAGTATGTTCCTCCCCAAAAAGTGATCAGGACTTGCAGGCATGATTAGGAAGGTATGAGAGAACAGTCAATTATCCCAATTGTAGTTTAAAGGCTGAGTATAAATTTTGATAACTGGTATAGTTACAAATTTGGGGGATAAAAGATTAAGATTAGAGAGGAGTACAGAAAAGGTTGTTCTAGTGTCCAGAAGAAATTCTGTTACCTGGTCTTCCACTGTGAGGCATACTCAGGGCTCTTGAGGGATGATGACAGAAGCTAGAGCCATTAGAATTTGCCCCAGGCATCAGTTCAGGTGCTGATGGGATAACTGTTCTGGGGCAATCCTTCCTAAAGTGGCTAGTCTGACCACATTGGAAGCACTTGTTCTTAGCTCCACTGGCTTCCCTCTGCCCCTGAATGGTGTTCGTTTGTTGGAGTGCCATTACTAGAGCTGTCGTTCTTTTTTGATCCCTTCTCTCTTTTTCATCCCCTTTCTCCTGATCTCGGTTATAAAAGACCATAGTGGCCGTTTTAAGAAGATTCTCCAGGTTATGATCTGGGCTTAGAGCCAATTTCTGGAGTTTTCTTTGAATGTCTGGAGCTGCTTGAGTGATAAATTTGTCTTTTAAAATAATTTGACCCTCTATGGAGTTGGGTGTCAATTGGGTGTGTTTTCTCTTTGCCTCCCTAAGCCTCTCAAGAAAGGCTGAGGTACTCTAGTTTTGCTCCTAGCAAATAATAGACAATTTGGGACAGCACCTGTGGCTCAAAGGAGTGGGGCACCAGCCCCAAATGCTGGAGGTGGCGGGTTCAAATCCAGCCCTGGCCAGAAACTGCAAAAAAAAAAAAAAAAAGAAAAATAGTAGACAACTTGGAGTAATTCACAGGCTTTTTCTTGGACCGATGTAAACCTTCTAGGATACATGTTAGAAAATGTTTACGCCACCAGTCACCTTCTTTCCCAGGGTTCCATTCATGATCCTGAAGGGAACTGCCTGTCTTCCCGTGGGGTCTCTGTCCCTGTCTCCAGGAGACATACTGCCATCAGTATGGGACATGAACCACAAATCACCCCACTTTCTAGCTTCATCCAGGACTTCGTTTTTTTCATTAAACGTTAAAGTTTGATCTAGTAGTAACATTATATCTCTGCAAAAGAGGTCAAAGCTTAGTCCTAACTCTTGGAGAACATCTATGTAATTATTGGAATCGTCAAAAAATTTTTCTAAATCAACTTTAATTTGCTTTAAATCTGCTAGAGAAAATGAAGTGTGTACTCGCTCACTTCCCCTTTCACCACTCGCAGTCTCAACCAAGAGACACAGAGAAGGATATGGTTGCCTTCTGGGGGTCACAGTAGGACCAGAAAAAACTCCTGGGACAGCCTCCCTCCTGGGGTTTTCTGAACACATGGAGGAAGGTGTGGGAGAAGTAGATGGAGGGTTTGAACAAGGTGGTGACGGTATCTCCCTTGAGAATCCCTGACCATTTGGGGAAATTACAACAGCTAAGAGAGCAGAATCTATCTGACAGGTCTTACATAGTTGGGGGTTGTCCCTGAGAGAACAGAAAGCTCACACATAGGGCACCTCAGACCACTTTTCTTTCTGTTTACAAAAAGTATCTAACTGAGAAATGGTGTTATAAGTAAGCCCTCTGGGTGCCATTGTTCACCAGTGGAGAGTTGATACTGAGGACAGGCCTGGGTACTGAAGAAAACCATACATTATTTTTTTAGCGTCTGGGGATCAAACATGTCCCAGTGCTCCAGAATACATCCCAGTGGGGTGTTCTCTTGACAAGAGAATATTTACCCATCTGTGAGAAAGAACAAACATAATCCCACCCCATATTCCTGAGTCATCAGAGCATTCTCTGACCAACCCAAGAAGCCATCTGATCAAACAAAAGGAAGAGTCCTTCCAATGTTTGGGGAAGAATCCCTGAGGAGAGTGGCCTCCTCAGCCCCTGTGCTTGCCTCTTACCAGTGCAGCACTTAGTACCCGCTGGTTCACCTGTGGCTCAGTGAGTAGGGCGCCAGACCCATATACCGAGGGTGGTGGGTTCAAACCCAGCCCGGCTGAACTGCAAAAACAAAAAAATAGCCGGGCATTGTGGTGGGCGCCTGTAGTCCCAGCTGCACAGGAGGCTGAGGCAAGAGAATGGCTTAAGCCCAAGAGTTGGAGGTTACTGTGACCTGTGTGATGCCACAGCACTCTACTGAGGGTGACAAAGTAAGACTCTGTCTCTCCAAAAAAATCCTTAGAAACTTAGATGAAATTGACCAGCCAGAAGGGCTGGGAGGAAACAGCGAGGCCAGTGTCTCCCCCAGCACGTGTCCAGACCTTCCAGCAAGCTGGTTCCTCCAGCCGTGGCAGCATCACCATGACCAAGGCTAAGGCGGCAGGTCATGGGGCCGCCTTGTTCTGCATCATCTTCACTAGTAAGATCAGTTGATAATTATTTCTAGAAACCCCCAGTGGAAAGCCTACTAATGAATATGACATTTACAGTCAACAAATGCTGTGTGTCCTATTTTTCTCTCAAGTTTATTTCTACTTATGTGCATCTGAGTCTCATGAAACACCCAGTGAAGTTTCAATATAGCAATGTCTTCATATTGTTTATGCAAAACTATGTGACTTACAGTAAGCAAGTTATTTAATATTCACGATGTTACAATATTGTTTGGTATGACTATAACACAGAGCCAAACACAGAAAATTGGATGCGAGTGATAAAAAATAATTAGTAAGAGTCTTGAGCAGTTTCCCTAGAGTAAAGTTCTGCAAAATGGATGTGACACTGTAGAGGTCATTGCGCTAGTAATGAGTATTTGGAAATTTCCACCACACTCTTTGTCAAAGGCTATCATGATAAACAAGGAAAGAGAAATATGCAGAATCACCACTCTTGCTTTTGTGCTTCAGGGCCAAGTTAAATCTTTGATTATTAAAATATTAAAAGAGAATAACTTTACTAAGAGTCTGGGAGACTCAGCTGTTCAGCAAAGAATTTAAAAACAAATCTATTTGAACAATAAAAGGAAAAAGTAAAATGACAAATAAAAACATTTGAAATACGTAACCAAACATGAACTTTGTGACTTATTATGACCTGTCATTTCACCATCAACTAAACTGGATAAACAAATAAACAAAAGCCTCTATCTTTTTAAGAGATATTGCTCAGTGAAATGATAAAGAGCAGTTTATCAGGGAGTAATGTGTAGTACCAGTTGTGGTGGTGATTTTTGTGTGTGTTATCTCTAAAATGATTCACCGAAAATCTGAGTGAATAGTTTTGTCTCTGAGTAATTGAGTAATAGAATTAGAGGACTGGTAGACGAGATACTTGCATCATTTTCTATACTGCTTTGATTATTTTTCTAAATTACCTTGGTACAAACTGTTTAATTTTATAACTTATCTTTGTATGATGTATCCAATAATACAAACAAACAAACAAGAGGCCTGTAAGCAAATAAAGTTTTAAGGCAAAAAAAAGTTGTATCAGGCATGATTGTTAGCAGTTATGCTTAGCAGGAAAAAAAAATACTACCAATAAACTACTGATTCTGTCATCCTGACTCTATGTGACCTTGACAATCTACTATCTAAAGGTAAACTGAGACACACTAAAATGTCAAATATTCCATGTGAGCAAACAGCTATTCATGGATTGGTCAGCTTCAACCCAAAAGTGGTTTCGGAGTTCAGTTAAGGAAGGCCAGGAGAGGGCTGTCATAGGGCTAACTCATGGGTAAATCAAAGAAAAGTATTGATTACAGTTAGTTACAGGGTTGCTTTGTGCGGTCTTTCCCATTGCAAATTCTCCAGTTATGTAATTACAAGTTAATTGGATATTCCTGACAGGTGGAGCTTAAATTCTGTTTTTGTTTAATGTAGACATTTACAAGAAATAGTTCAAATTGAGTTTTGCTTATGTTCCTAAATCAAGGAAGGTTAAAATCATTTATGAGTCTTCACTGCCTTTGCTCGGGGATTCTTCAGTCTTGGCCCCCAGTTTAATTTATTGGAACACTACTTAAACTTTAAATTTGGCTCGGCGCCTGTGGCTCAACGGGCTAAGGCGCCAGCCACATACACCTGAGTGGGTTCGAATCCAGCCCGGGCCCGCCAAACAATAATGACGGCTGCAACCAAAAAATGGCCGGGCATTGCGGTGGGCACCTGTAGTCCCAGCTACTTGGGAGGCAGAGGCAGGAGACTCGCTTGAGCCCAGGAGTTGGAGGTTGCTGTGAGCTGTGATGCCACAGCACACCATCCCGGGTGAATGGTTGAGGCTTGTTCTAAAAAAAAAAAAAAAAAAAAAACACTTTAAATTTTATGTTCTTTATTCCTTTGAGGCTGAAGAGAAGAACAGAATATATTTAACCCCAATAGATTTGACAGAAGGATTATTTTAGTTAAAGGTACTTTAAAACAAGTGGGGGAAAAAAAACACCAATGCAAATG
>CAUYRH010017670.1:0-15886 GCA_963574655.1 Perodicticus potto
ATTGTATGCATGGATTAAAAACACCTATGGAGTTACGGATCAAAAATGTTCTCACAAAGTAATGAGAAAGTCTCTTGAATGTTATCGCAATCAGGTTGATGAAAATATCTCCGATTGTATCTGAAGCCCGTACACTGTACCCCATGATTGAATTATTGTACACCACTATGATTCAATAAAAAATAAAGAAAAAAAAATAAACTGAACAGTTGAGCCAGAGGGGAACTTCTTTATGGAAGTTTCTGTGATTTCCATTCAATGATAGGAGAGTGAAGTCACCTCCTCCCACCAAGGCAAAGGATAGCAAACACTCCCCAGGCAGCCTCAACAAGGAAGGAGAATGCATCTGGGGGTTGGCAGGGTGGTCAGAGAAGGGAAAATGTCACTCTGAAGACTGAGCAGCAGGCAGCCCCCTCCCCTCTAGCTGAGCACTCAGAAGTGCTGTGGCTGCTCCTCAGAACTGTGACAGCTGGAAGCAGGTGAACTGGTGCAGATAAGAGTCCACCCCTGCCTTTGGAAGCATGAAAACAATCTCCACTAACCTTTATATGAGGCATTTATTCTCTTCCAACCATTGTCTCTGCTTTTCCGAAGCCCTGGATAAAGCCAGCATCATAAATACCAATGTGCCGATTAAAAATGTAAGGATGCAAGCCCAACTGTGCCAAAGTCCCTTGGTCTGCAGCGAGGCCTCAATCGAGGGGAAAGAACTGAAATCTAATGGACCCCCTTGGGGATAACCTGGCTCCACACATTGTGCCCTGCAATCACCACTGACCCAAAATGGAACCATCTGACAGGGAATGGGCTATGCAGTCCAGACAGAGTCAGCGCCATATGGAACAGGCATTCCAATTGCCCACTGCAATACGTAAAAACAATTCAGGATTCGAAATCTATTTCCCTGGCAATTGAGTTTAACTATCACTGGACTCAACTATAATTGAATTCTGCTGCTGTATTTATTAAATATAAGTTGCTAAACATATGGCTCAAGAGATGGGTAATAGGACTTGGAGATAGGCATAGTGGGAGCATCATTTTTCAGGTCGTCTCTGTCCCCATGCCTCCACACCCAGGCATTTAAGGTGAGCAGTGATCATCAGCCTGTGGCTGCTCTGAGGCAGGAAGAATTTATTACCTGTTGAAAGCAAATTCTCTTAATAGTATTTAGTGGGTTAGAAGTTAGGACTAGAGAAGTCAAGTTTGTGGGTTCAATTCCAGCACCAGATAGTTCTCCTCTTTATTCAGCCAAGATGTTAGTGAAGACCTGTTATGTGCCATGCCCAGGGCTAGAACTCAAAGATACTAAGCTGAGTAAATCAGGGTCAATAGACTATATTTTGCCATGCATAATGTGCCCCCATGGGTAATGTGCACCGATTACATTTTGCTCCAAATTTTCAGAAAAATATATTTTCATTGTAATTGTTTAAAGGAGGGTGGAAGTGGCAGCTCAGTGGCACCTCCTTCTTTCCAGCCACTGACAAGAAGCCAGGAGTGAGTCCAGGTGGCTGATGAGAGCACTCTGGATGACCTGAGCACCCAACTTTCCCCAACTGTCCCCTCCTGGCCCAATCTCATCCCACACCCTCTCATTGTTTATTCCCACCCATGTCTGTCAGTGGGAACGTGGCCACAGCCACTCCATAGATAACTCCAGGGGGCTTATTTCCTAGGAAGCTGGTGGGAGGGGTCAAGGCCAGCCATGCCTGCCCAGGCTCCTGATGATACGTCCCTGCCCTTTCTGGGCTGCCTGTTCTCCCATGCAGCTGGTCCCATTCTGAAGCATCTGGGACATTGCACTGAGGAGGAAACTTACATTTCTATTTAGTGACTAGATCATGACCTTGAACCATCCAATCCTACAAATCACCCAGGGGACTGGTTAACATGAGACTTCTGAACCACGCCCAAATACACTGACATGGCTCTGCCAGACAAAGACCTGAGTGTCTGTTCCATTCACAGGCATCCTAGGTGGCTCTTCCCACTGGCAAGTTTGGGGAATTATACCAACTCAACACCTTAGGAATTTGGACAAATCATAGACTCAAAATTAGAATCTACAGTCTCACGTACTCCCCAAGATTTTATGCTTTGCTACTTGCAGACAGAAACTTCATGGGGACTGAGGCCAAGGTTATAACAGTGGGCTGCTAGTAGAACTAGGTCTCAGAATCCAGGTCTCCGTGACACAGCTCAAGGATCTTCCTCCTCAGTGTGGTGTACTGGGGGCCTCAGAATGGGGCTAGCTGTGCGAGAGATGAGGCAGGCCAGAAAGGGCAGGGATCTATCATCGGGAGCCTGGGACAGGCATGGCTGGCCCTGGCCCCTCACATTAGCTTCCTGGGAAATAAATCCATTGGGGCTCTCAGCAGAGTGGCCATGGCCATGTTCCCACAGATAGACATGGGTGGAGATAGGAAATGTGAGAATGTGGGGATGAGGATGGCCTGGAGGGGACAGTTGGGGTAGGTCGGGTTGTCCAGACTGCTCTCACCTGTTGCCTGGGCTTACTCCTGGCTTTGCTATAGTGGCTGGCTCTGCTTTTTGCTTTTCTTATGAAAGAAAGTACCACTGTGTGGCCATTTCCACCCTCCTTTTGCCAAGGTCTTGTCACCATCAGCAGCATGCCTATTTGCAAGATGGTGCCAGTGACAGTGTCCAGCACAATTGGCCAGGCAAGCTGGAGTCTTCTGTGGCAGTGGTGCCTGCCTGGTAAGCGGATGGTCAGGGAGGAGAGTAGCACAGAGCATGTGTGATAGCCTCATTCCAGGGTATTATTTTGCTATGGATATCATTATTGCTTTCTTTCTTTTTTTTTTTTTTGAGACAGAGTCTCACTTTGTCACACTTGGTAGAGTGTCATGGTGTCATAGTTCATAGCAACCTCAAACTCTTGGGCTCAAGTGATTCTCTTGCCTCAGCCTCCCAAGTTGCTGGGGCTACAGGTGCCCTCCACAATGCCTCACTATTTTTTGAGATGGGGGTCTCACTGTTACTCAGGCTGCACTCCTGAGCTCAGGCAATTCACTCTGCCTCCCAGAGTGCTAGGATTACAGGTGTGAACCATCATGCCCAGCCATTATCATTTTCTAGAGCTACATTTTTAATGCATAAGCACAAATAAAAGAATTAAAAAATAGTTATATAGATATGCAATTAGTATTACCCACGTATAATGTGTGTCCTTATTTTTCCCTCAAATATTTGGGCAAAAAGTACCCATTAGACATGGGAAAAATGGTACACACCTAGAAGCCATTCCATCTAATGTAAAAGAAAAACAGGAACATAGAAATTTATTGTAGTGTGATTTGTGCTGTGAAGTAAATAGGCACATATTGATATATCAGGGTGCCAAGAAGAGGGAGTATCCAAAATAAAGTGGTTCCCAACATTTGGAGAGAGCCTTAAATAGCTAAGCCTCACATAAAACTTAGAAGTAGAGAGTTTTGGTTTTGGGGTTTTGTTTTCATGAGGAAAGGAATGAAAGTCAGAGATTTCAATTGTTCAAGGTTATACAGTCAATGAGTGGCAGTCATGAGGAAGGCACTGCTCGTCTAAGCCTGCCAGCTGGCCCACAAATGCAAGGTGCTATCACATACTGAACCTGTCCGCGGATCAGGGCAGTGTCCTCCCTAGACTTGGAGCGCAGACTCCTGACTGATGACCCTACTGTAGCATCATCTATTTATTCATTATCTTGTCTGTGTCCTCATTATTTATGGTTCACTTCGCAGAACCCAGAATCACTGGAAATGCATTGAGAAGTGTAATTGTAAAGAATGGCAGATTAAACACACTCGTGTGTCTCTGTACCCTCCTAAAACTCTGCAAACATGCCGATAAAGGAACATTTTGAAAACCTCATACATAATGTTAAAGAAAAAATGAAAGAAGAAAATAACCTGAGAATTTTAGTGCTAGAATCAAATGAACAAGTGGTAATGAACTTAGCACATGGGAGAAGGCTGGAACCCAAACCTGCAGCCGGAAACGTCTCGAAGCAAGTAGGTCTGCATCTCAGAAAAGCCTGAGAAATGTGGTCAAATATACCTCTGGAAATGAGAGTGCAGGCAGAGCTGGAAATGGGAATATTTGTTAAATGACTGCCTACTCAGCCGTTAGGTTCCCAGATCCCTTCTATACGGATGCAAAACTAGACAACTAGCAGCTCCAGCCCTGGTGGGGTCTCTGAAGAGGGATGTCAGGCTCTCGGACACGGGGCTCGGCAGAGACAGCAACACCTCCTGGAAACAGCCGCATTAAGTGGAAGTCGGTTTAGTGAACCTGAGGGCCTGAGCCCCTTCCCTAGTTCATTTCTAAGAACTCTGCCTGCCAGCTTTACTCCCCAGGCAAGAGACTAAGCAGCCCAAGACTGACAATACTTAGAGGCTGCACAGTGCAGTGTCCAGCAGATACCTACACTGAAGCCCACCTGTCAGCAAAACAGCCCCCACACGGAGAGCTTCCAATCAGAATCTTAATTCCTCACTGTTAAAATATCACGAAATGCTTTAGGAAAGCCCCTGACATGAAAGACAGAGACCAAAACAAGTAGCTAACTATGAACACGGAAGAAAAAAAAAAAAGTGCAAATGGAGGAAAAGCAGGAAAGAGAAAATAGTTTCAGGAAAAATTCCTCTAAGTACTATCTTCAGAAAGACAAAAGGAGCAACAACAGTTGGGACACATGCAGGACTCACTACAGCTGGAGACTGCCCTGAGGGCCTTCATGGAAACGTCCTGAGTCCTTGCAATGACCCCCATCAAGTGTGTGTTTTCATCATACCCATTTTACTGGTGAGGAAACTCAGCCATGTAGGATATAAGCATGTTGTCAATGTCACGCAGCTGGTTGAATGGTAGAGTTACATATAGTTCTTTGGTTTATTACCGCAACCACCATGCAAACTGTAATGCTCTAAGGTGAATAAGATCTATAAAAGGGAACATTCAGAACAAAAAAGAGTTAGTGGGATTTAAACTACAATTGCAGAAATGAAATGTCAGAAATGAACTTTACTCTTGAAAAATAAAGTTGAGAAAATATTTCAGAGAGGAAAACTTACAGAGAGAAAAAGAAAATAGGAGAGAGAGAAGAAAAACAAAATAAAAAATACTCCCCTGTGCAAAAGTCTACAGGATCACCCCGGCAGGTCTGGCCAAGAAAATAGGTGCTTCGAATGAAGAAAAGAGATTATAAAGGAGGAAAAGCCATTAAAGAAATAGATACAATGTCCCAGATTTGAAGGACCCAAGTTTCTCAAATGAAAGCACCCATTTCATGTCCAGTGTTATGAATGAAAAAGGATTTACAGGCATAGTGTTTTGAAATTTAAGGATACGGGGAATTGACAAAGTGCGAAATCCTTTCCAAAGAGGAAAAAAAAAAACAGATTAAAAATAAATAATTGGGTTACAAACTATCTCACTTTCTCCACACCACATGGGAATCCAGAAGACAATGTAGAGAGGACTTCAAGTTTCAGAGGCAAAACAATTTCTATGCTTGGTCTACCAGGGAAAATAGAATAAAGATTTTTTTTTTCAGATATAAAAGTTATCTAAAATGTGTCTCCAACTCATGAATCCTTTTTGGAGAGCTTCAGGAAGATCTGAGAGTAAGTCAATAAAGAGGAAGAAATAGGATCTGGAGAAGAGAGAACCCAACGCAGAAGTGAGTGGGTGAGTGTACGAGGTGAGTGTATAGAACAGAGGACAATGGCTAAGAGGGTTTTAAGGAGGCAGCTGGGAGGTGGACCCAGAGAGCAGCCACTCACGGCCCAGGAGGATGAAGGCTCTGTCAAGGATGGAGCCAAGAAATACAGGAGAAACAGTAGGTTACCTGATGTGTTCTGAAGATGTTGAGAGATCTCTTTGGGCATGAGTTAGAGATAGCTGCATGCATAACTGAGTGGAAAGAAGATTAAAGCAAATTATTAACTTCAAGGGAAAGATTGTATAAGAAAAAAGAAATCACAATGCTCCCTATGCCTCAGCAGTGCAAGTATGTTATTTATATCCTCAAAGCAACATCAACAATGCACAGTAAGGGAGTGAAAAATTGTGATATCATTCTAGTGGGAAAATGGGGGCAAGAGAAGACTGTGTGTGTGTATGCACCAGACAGCCAAATGTTCATTTTCTTACAGTAGGAAAATCAATAAATTATGCCTAAAAATCGAAAAGCTAGCAATGTAAGCATGTCATTTAAAGTTATTGAGGATAACTAGCAAAGGAATAATTAAAGTCTTTGAAAGTGATCGCCTCTGGGAAGTAAGAAACTGGGGTTGGGGCAGCGGGGACGGAGGGTTTTACTGTAAACCTCATAAAACTATTTGAATATTTTGAAGTATGAACACCTTGTCAAAAATTAAAATCTAAAAAAAAACTAACCAAAACTATAATTGTCTTGCTGAGGGCAGCAGGCAATGCCCACAAGAGGGTCATTTTTGGCTGGACTAATATAGCTCCTGAAGAGAGGGAGCTGTCCCCAAGCAGTTACAGGAGGAGGCTTCTCAGTCTGCCTGTGCTGGAATTCAACCTTCGGTGAGATGGAGCTCGTCAGGCCAGGGTCATCATGCTGTTGCCAGCTACAAATGCCAAGAAACCCACTGCTAATAGATCCTACGGGACACCACAGGAAGTACTGGGATAAGCAGGATTTCACCGGCTGTGAATCAGACCGAGTCCAGCTTGCTTTCCCAATGGACAAAGAGCTTTTTTCACTCCAAGCAGAATTCTTTTCCTCCTCTTCTGTGGGTTATAACAGCACTGCTTAGGGAAGGAGGAGAAAGAGGTTGGGGATGAAATAGAGAAGAGGTAACTTTTTCGTTGGCCTCAAATTCTCAAATGCTGAAGGTTTCTTTTTACCTTATTAATCAGCAAACAGCAAAATTGAATTTGTGTAGTGGAACTATGGGCAGATGGAAAAGCCGCCAGCGAGGTTAACACACCGATGGAAGAGACGGGGAACACATGGGCTAGGCACAGACCCGTGTGCACGGCCCCTCCCTAGCTAGCGGCAGTGAAGACACAAGCCCAGCTCATGGATCTCCCAGCTTATCCCGATGGATAGCAGTTCCCCTAAATCCAACTGGGCCAGAGCTGTGACCAAAGCTGAAACAGAACTCCACACTCACTCATCTCTGCCACAATCTGAGTGGTGCTGTCGGTGGGCCCCAAAAGGAAAACCTTTTGGTGAAGGTTGTGGAGAGGGTTGTCCTTTGCCCTCTCTAGTTCAAATGCACAGTTAGGCACAAACCTAGGTAGCTGTGGTGGAGGAACCACCTCCTGTGGCTTCAAGTTTCCCAATGAAGAGACTGCTATTCGAATGAGCTTCCTGGCCTCTGCTCCCCAGGGGAAGAGGAATCAATTCTTTAGTTGGTATGTTTGGGAGCTGTCTATAAACCAGATTTTCTCTCTTTTTGAAGTGACAGCTTACTCACGGGGAGGACTCGTTCTTTGCTTCCCCGTGAGGTAAATTTCAGATGAAGATCCCACTGTGGAGGCTGGTGTCTTTCAACAAGGCCTCAGTGGGCAAGTTTAATTCTGAGGTGCATTAGCAAGTCCACTTATGGAGAGACCCATGCCATGCCCTGTGATCTAGTCCCTGCCCCTCAACCAGCAATAAAACCGTCATTGTGGTGTCCAACTGCCTGCTGCCCACTCTTGCCTCAGAACCATCTACTGCCCACCTCCTGGCGGTCTGCTGTTACCTTCTGGAACATGCCACACTTTTTCACCCTCTGGGGCCACTGTGTCTCCTCTGCCTTCTCTGATTTGAACACTGACCCCACTACTCTGTGTTGCTGGTTCCTCACTTTTCAGTTGTCAGTTTAAACATTACCTCGAGCGGCGCACGTGGCTCATTGAGTAGTGCGCCGGCCCCATATACCAAAGGTGGCGAGTTCAAACCCGGCCTCGGGGAACTGCAAAAAAGAAACAGAAAAATAGCCGGGCATTGTGGCGAGCGCTTGTAGTCCCAGCTCCTCGGGAGGCTGAGGCAAGAGAATCGCCTAAGCCCAGGAGTTGGAGGTTGCTGTGAGCCGTGTCACGCCACCTCACTCCACCGAGGGTGATAGAGTGAGACTCTGTGACTCTGTCTCTACAAAAAAAAAAAAAAATTACCTCCTCAGGGAGGCCTCCCTCTGATCAGGCTGATCTTTGGAGGTTTTTCTCAATCATAGCTCCATGTTGGTTGACCTTGTGGCGCCAATCACAGGACATGGGCTGCCCTTTGCGTTTGTGGATTGTGCACTCGTGGATTCAACCAACTGCAGATGGAAAATATTTGAAAAGTAAAAGCACGGCTGTATCCATACTGAACAGGTACAGACTTTTTTTTCTGTGACATTATTCTCTACACAATATAGTATAACATCTATTTGCATAGAATTTACAATTTGTATTAGATATTATACATAATCTAGAAATGATTTAAATTATATAGGAGGATGTGTGTAGGTTATACTCAAAAACAATACAATTTTATTTAAAAAAATTTAAGCATCACAGATTTAGGTGTCATCTGAGGGGTCAGTCTTGAAACCAATTCCCCGCAGACGCTGAGGAACGACTGTATATTCTCATCTGTTTGCTGGAGTGTTTTGTTGTATCTTCCCTCTAAAGTGAAAGCTCCTTGGGGGCAACAACTGTATCCTGTTCTTTATTTTGTCTCCAGCACTTGCGATAATGTCTCGGACATAGTCCTCAGTAAATATTTGCCAAATCAATGAAGTTACTATTTTCTACAAAAGTAGCTTAGTTCAGATTTTAAAGACTGAAAGAGCTCTTTTGGTAATACTGACAAATAACTGAACAAATATTACTCCTTCAAAGGTCCCTTTTTCTCTGTTTCATCAGTTCACTAGCTGACTGCTGGTCTAAAGTGTGCTGATGGCACTGGGCTTCCCTTACCAGCCTCACAGGTGTATCTGGCTCTTACCTGAAACATACTGCCTTATCTAGCCCCGGCCCCAACCTGTGATGGGACTTCTTTCTGCACACTGTAGTTAGCATCAACACAATGCAGCCACTATTTTAGTTATTATTTGCCATTTCATTCCATTCAAATCTATCTTTTGGATTTTTCTCATTTCACTCCTTTTTTCTCACTTTCACTCTCCGCTCAGTTTTGATTTTGTAACACTCTGTCTCTCTGTCCCAAGAGAATCTGTACCCACTGCCTCTCAACTCCTCCTCCAATATGGAGGTCATTTTTTTCTTGGTATTTCTCTGTCACGGCTTCACAGTACTTTGCACTTAAAAATTAATATCAGTATACTTTTAAAGATTTAAAAAAGTCATGAAGACACTGTACAAAATCATGAAACTTCTCCATTTATATTTTATTAGAAATAATCCTTATCCACAGTGGAGGCGCCCACCCTGGAATTTCTAAATACAGTTCCAGGAAGATTCTGTGTTAGCCCTGGAAGGGCTTGTGAGTAAAACTCTATGGTTGGAGGGTAATTAGGAGGCCAAAGGGCTCCCTCTGGAATACATATATATCTATCTTATTTAAGTCAGAGATGTAAAACAGCCTTTGAAAATAGAACATTAGATATCCAGTTGCAAGTGATACTCCAAATTAGAATAGACTTCATTGGGGCGGGTGAGTGATGTTCTTTGATTTTTTTTTTTCCTACAAGGAGTGATCTAGAGACAGATTGTGTTACAGTAGTTTCTACTGGATTTCAAGCAATTCTTACTCTTTTTGCCCTCAACTGCCTTAGATGGACCTGGGCAGCCTAGAGACATAAGTGGGTAATGGTATGAAATATTCTGATTAGATCCACTAATGGGCCTATATGATATATCTGGTGGTATCCAGGTAGACTAATAAAGTTCTAAGCTATTGATTAAGTTCATGCCCTAGCCCTGGAGAAAATATATGTTAAGACAAATGTATTCTGTTTTCCTCTTTTGCCTTAATGTTGATCTCTTTATCATTATATCCTGTGAAATGATCATGGTTCTATTATATCCACTATTATAGATAGGCACAAATATATATAGTCTTATGTATTATTATGTATGTGGTACATGTATGCAGATATGTATATACGTATGTGTGTGTAAGTATATATGACAGAGAGAAGCTATCTTGAGAGATAATCCTACAGTAAATGCCTATGTCCAATGAATGTCCCTATCATGACAGTTTGACCTGTCAAAAACACTTTAAGTCTCCCATTTATTAAGATTCTTTAAGTCTCCTGGTTATAAATGTTGTCAAAAAATGTTCTGGGGTGAGGGATACAGGATTCTGGAAAACAATTCTTAAAAGGAGAAAATATGTCTGATGATATGCTTAAGCTAAAGCTGTTGCTAGAGGCAATATGAGTTACTTATTGCAAATAAAGTATTGATCAGAAAGATGGAAACTTGAAGGACTTCTCAAGAAGAAAAAAAAGATGGCAAAGAAAACTGATGTAATTGCGGGGAAAGTGGTCGTGAGGCTCTGTTATGTGACTTTCCTCGCTTTTTCTGTGTCATGCTAGCCTGTAGGAGAGAAGACACAAGGCTTTCAGAAAGAAGAGAGCTAAAACCCAGAGATTTAAAAGACAAATTAAATCTATCTCTCTAACTCAAAAGGAAATTGCGTCTCTGGTAACAAACAGCTAGAGACATGATTAGGTCTCAGGATTCTGTCCTTCCTCAATCACTTTGTTCTGGAAAACTCCCAAAGAGTGAGATTCTAAGTACCTTTAGTGCCTAAAATAGAACTTAGGTAAGCCACATACTGCAGACCTTCCTTCTCAGAGCAATCCCAGACCTCTTTAACTGAAATCCTGTGAAAGAGAGGACCTTAAAGAAAATACCATCTGCAAAGAGATAAAAAGACTATCTCAGAAACTTGGCCTAATAAATGCCCTTGACTTAGACACATTAATAGCATCTCTTCTTCACTGTAAAATGAGGTTTGGATGGGGAGTGTGTAGCAAGGGGTAGAGGGCATTGGGCTCTCCCTGAGCCCAGCACCATAGCTCAAAACTCCAGAGTGAGTAGGTCAATAATACCTGAGATGAAGGAAAAGAAGGATTTCGTATCAGGGGAAGAAAGCCCCCAGAGGGGGCAGCTGTTGCAAAAAGCCTCTACCATGATGTGGCATGGAGCTGCACCAAGGTCTTTGAAGTTCATAACAAAGGGAGGAGGTATTTTTAACCAGCATGTGAGGACAGGATGAGAATTAGATTAACATAATTTGTGAAAATCCTCTATAAGAGCTTGTTCTTTCTGATTAGGTACATCATCAATAAATTGGAAGTTGATAGTATAAGGTTTCTATGTAAAAGTAGTGATAAATATATGTATACTTTCATCAACAGCAAAATTTTCAGGCTGTAAGTAATGTGGGCTTGCAATGTTTCTGGCATATGTTAGTTCCAGTAAATACGTGTCAAATTAATGCATTATTTAGGGAATAGCCCATTGTCCAAGTTTTTAACCTGCACTTTGCCATCTAGTGGCCACGTCCCCTAATTGTAAGCAAAGTGCCATAGGAAAAGAAACTCAATTTTGAAGTAGTAAATACTACTGGGAAGGAGTTTGTGTGTTTGTTTTGCTCTTAATTGTGTGGGTCTTTTAAACCAAAGAATAAATTAACAGTAGATTGTGTAAATGTTCTTATTGATATCCTGGATAATTCGGGGGAGCTAAAAGAAGAATCTCAGAAATCTTACTTTCTTCACTTGAAATTTATCTTAGCCTTGAGAGCATTTTCTCAAAGTTAGACTCTGAAAAAGTAGAACTATTCCAATGTTTAAACGTCCTTTGATGCATAAGTCACAGAAGAACTGATAACTTAACACTCTAAACTTTTCTAAAGAGTTCAAGGAAATATTCACTATCCAGTATCAGGAAATGAATGAAAAGGTCCAGTGGGCTTTCTAAGCCACCTCCTCACTGACAATGATGGACTTTGTTTCTAGCTTAGAAGAGAACCTCCAACACCTGACATAGGCCTTCTATTTTTTTACTCTAATGAATGCTATTTTCATTTACTTTACAGAGTAGTCCCCAAGAAGACTAGTAACAAGATGAAGGTTCACTGGTTCCCTTTTTCCCTGACAGGTCCAAAAGTACTGTGCAGGTGGCAAACTAGACTTGGCTTTCTATTAATTGATAGAAAGAAGCTTTCCCTCCTGCTGTTCATATTGTCATTGAATCCTTTAGCACACATCAAGGTTTTGTGGAATTATCATTCTTATATTTATCATTGCCACTGCTAGTGCTGTAGGCAATATCTCTGAGAAAATAATGAAGGGGTCCTATCAATTAGCAGTCTTTCTGAATAAATATCTTCAAATAATAAGAAACTTGAGATTGTTCTTGGTGATATAAAGAACTTTTCTCTGATTGTCTTTAAAGACTTAGAAAAAATAATGAAAAGAACATTGATGAGGATAATGATTATGATATGCTATGTGTCCCTTTTCAACTCCCTCATGTGTAG
The DNA here is from genome assembly GCA_963574655.1 of Perodicticus potto. Taxonomy (NCBI): domain Eukaryota; kingdom Metazoa; phylum Chordata; class Mammalia; order Primates; family Lorisidae; genus Perodicticus; species Perodicticus potto. The sequence goes on from CAUYRH010017670.1 coordinate 12,470, forward strand.
GCAGCATATAGTGTTTTAACATCTATTGGGTCATTTAATAAACAGAGCAACCCTAAGGGGTGATTTTTCTTTGAGCCTTCGAGAAGTAAGGGACTGGCCTGAATGCAGACAGCTTGTAAGTGATGAGGCCATCACGCAACACTAGCTTATAGCTGGAAGAACTACAACAAAGCAAACCACAGGGTAAGAGTAAAGAGCCTCCCTTCCCAGGACATTCCAGCTAACAGAACAAGACATTGACATGGTGAGATCAGAAGGATTTAAACCCAAGGAAGACCATAAAGGAATAATAAGGGAATGTGTTTTTCTCAATCCTGGCATCCTTTTGGATGAAAGACAGGGAGTTTTTTGATAGACCAGCTCTAGATGGCTTGTGGGATAATAGCACAGGAGTAAATCAGAAGGATGGACATAAACATCAAGCACAGTGATGACTTTATGAAGCGTCAGCTCATCTAAGCTAACCTATGTTCCCCAGAATCCCCTTTCTGCTTGGGGGTCAGGTGCTATAAGTGAGATTATTTTCAAGGGAAACAGTATCAGAGGGAGACAGCGACCACTTTTTATTAATAATGTACACAATCTTCTACTAGTTACTCAGTCAAACAGTACTCTAGGTGCTACTGCAAAGGAATTCTGTGGATGTAATTAACATTCCAAATCAGTTAATTTTGAATTAATCAAAAGAAAGTCTATGTTTGGTGGGCCTTACTTTATCAGGCAGAAGCCCTTTAAAGAGGAACTAAGTCCTCCTGGGATATAAAAGATCCCAAGCAACAGAGGAGAAGGAAACTCTGAAATATTTATACATTCTGGGATCTCCATGCCCACTTCATTGTTGCAGATCTGCTGATTCACCTCATCAGCAGGAGGGAGCAGCTGGAGCTGCAATTGCCCTTCCTTCCTTCTAGATGTTTCCTTCATGACTGCCTTGTGGCCTGGGGGCTCCTTCACAGTATGGTCACACACCCACCCCTCTCCCTCGTTCTGCTCCTCTGGTTGGACTCTGACCAATACAGATGCTGAGGGAGGCTGGAATCATAGCACCTTTGAAAACAAGCCCAGTCTACTAGCCAACTAGGTTTTTTTTCTTTTTTTTTTATTAAATCATCATCGTATATATTGTTGCAATCATGGGGCACAATGTGCTGACTTCATATACAATCTGAAATATTTTCATTGAACTATTTAACATAGCCTTCATGGCCTTTTAATCACTATATGAAGACATTTATATTCCGCATTTAACAACCTTCACTTGTAACCTTCTAAGATGCACCATAAGTATGATCCCTCCAATCACCCTCCCTCCACCCATCCTCCCCCCTCCCCTCCCCTCCCTTGCCCCTGTCCCCATTTCTTGTGCTATAACTGGGTTTTAGCCTTCATATGAAAGCTATAGATTAGCTTCATAGTAGGGCTGAGTACATTGAATAATTTTTCTTCCATTCTTGAGATACTTTGCTAAGAAGAATATGTTCCAGCTCCATCCATGTAAACATGAAAGAGGTAAATTCTCCATCTCTCTTTAAGGCTGCATAGTATTCCATGGTATACATGTACCACAATTTATTAATCCATTCATGGGTCGATGAGGACTTGGGCTTCTTCCACGACTTAGCAATTATGAATTGGGCTGCAATAAATATTCTGGTACAGATATCTTTATTGTGATATGATTTTTGATCTTCTGGATATATACCCATAGTAAAGGAATTATAGGATTGAATGGCAGATCTATTTTTAGATCTCTAAGTATTCTCCAAACATCCTTCCAAAAGGAATATATTAGTTTGCATTCCCAACAGCAATGTATAAGTGTTCTCTTTCCTCCACATCCACACCAGCATCTCTGGTTTGGGGATTTTGTTCTGTGGGCTAATCTTACTGGAGTTAGATGATATCTCAAGGTAGATTTGATTTGCATTTCTCTGATGATTAAGGATGATGAGCATTTATTTTTTCATGTGCCTGTAGGCCATGTGCCTGTCTTCTTTAGAGAAGTTTCTCCTTCAAGTTCTTTTCCCACCCTGAGATGGGATCACTTGTTCTTTTGTTGCTAATACGTTTGAGTTCTTTGTAGATTCTGGTTATTAAACCTTTGTCAGAGGAATTACCTGCAAATATTTTCTCCCAATCTGAGGGCTGTCGGCCTGCTACACTTACTGTGTTCTCAGCAGTGCAGAAGCTTTTTAGTTTGATCAGGTCCCAGTAGTGTATTTTTGATACTGCTTCAATTACCTGGGGAGTCCTCATAAAAAATTCACCCAGGCCGATTCCTTTGAGAGTTTTCCCTGCACTTTCTTCGAGTATTTTTATAGTTTCATGTCTTACATTTAAATCTTTGATCCAGTGACAGTCTATTTTAGTTAATGGAGAAAGGTGTAGATCCAGTTTCAGTCTTCTGCAGGTTGCCAGCCAATTCACCCAGCACCATTTGTTAAATAGGGAATCTTTTCCCCACTGAATGTTTTTAATTGGCTTGTCGAGATCAAATAGCGGTAAGTAACTGGGTTCATCTCTTGGTTCTCTGTTCTGTTCCATACATTTATCTCTGTTTTTGTGCCAGTACCATGCTGTTTTGATCACTATCGATTTATAGTACAGTCTCAGGTCTGGTAGCGTGATTCCTCCTGCTCTGTTTTTATTTCTGAGTAATGTCTTGGCTATTCGAGGTTTTTTCTGATTTCATATAAAATGAAGTATTATTTTTTTGAGGTCATTAAAATATGACAATGGAGCTTTAATAGGAATTGCATTAAAATTGTATATTGCTTTGGGTAGTATGGACATTTTAACAATGTTGATTCTTCTCAGCCATGAGCATGGTATGTTTTTCCATTTGTCGACATGTTCAGCTATTTCTTTTCTTAACGTTTCATAGTTCTCTTTATAAAGATCTTTCACATCCTTTGTAAGATAAACTCCCAAATATTTCATCTTCTTTGGTACTACTGTGAAAAGAATAGAGTCCTTGACTGTATTTTCGGCTTGACTATTATTGGCATATATAAAGGCTACAGATTTATGGGTGTTGATTTTGTAGCCTAAGACGCTGCTGTATTCCTTGATCACTTCTAAAAGTTTTGTAGTAGAATCCCTGATGTTTTCCAAATATACAATCATATCATCTGCGAAGAGTGAAGGTTTAATCTCTTCTGATCCTATGTGGATACCCTTGATCGCCTTTTCTTCCCTAATTGCAATGGCTAAAACTTCCATTACAATGTTGAAGAGCAATGGAGACAGTGGACAACCTTGCCTGGTTCCTGATCTAAATGGAAATGATTTCAATTTAACTCCATTCAATACAATATTGGCTGTGGGTTTGCTATAGATGGCCTCTATTAGTTGAAGAAATGTCCCTTCTATTCCAATTTTCTTAAGTGTTCTGATCATGAAGGGATGCTGGATATT
>CAUYRH010017671.1:0-70672 GCA_963574655.1 Perodicticus potto
CATATAGTGATTAAAAGGCCATGTAGGCTATGTTAAATAGTTCAATGAAAATATTTCGGATTGTATATAAAGTCAGCACATTGTGCCCCATGATTGCACCAATGTACACAATTATGATTTAATAAAAATTAAAAAAAAAAAGACTGGGGTCTTTCTCTTTTTCAGCCTGGTTTCAAACTCCTGGGCTCAAGGAATCCACCTCCTCGGCCTCTCAGAGAACTAAGATTATAGGCGTGAGCCACCGCACCCATCAATTAGCACTCTTTAAACAGTACTTGGGGAAAATTCTTATTCCCTAGGATGAGAATAAGTGTTCTTTCCCTTAAAAATAACATTTAAAAATTACTTTTCCAGACATATAAGAATTCTCTGTCGGTAGTTGCTAGTTTGTTTCTCAGTGACCTGCCCAAACTAGAAAGCAGAAAGAATAAAGTTTCATCTAGATACAATTCAGGGACTTAGGTGGTTTTTGTGTTACTATTCTTTTTTATATTTGTATGTTAGGGAAAATTTGTAGAAGATGCCAAATTTGAGAAGAGCAGAATTAGTTGCTGTGATTTACTAGAAATGGACAGGGACTCTGACGGTCTTTGGCAGGCTGTAAAAGTATGCTGACAAAGCCGTCATTTTCACATTTAGAACTTTCCATGTGGACGCTGCCAGGTGAGGAAAGCCAGGCCCCCTGCTTTTTCCAATATCTAAATGTGCTCTATCCAGTTCTCTCACATGATGGATTCTACAAGCCATATGAATGAAGAGCCTTGTTCTGTTATGTACAGTCACCATTCAGACTCATTCAATATTCCAAAGGTAAGGGTGGCACCTGTGGCTCAAGGAGTAGGGCGCCAGCCCCATATACCGGAGGTGGAAGGTTCAAACCTGGCCCCGGCCAAAAACTGAAAAAAAAAAAAAATTCTGAAGGTAAGTAAGAACTCTTTTCCTTTCATGAAAGCATGGCTGTTGGTGTCACTGAAAACAGTTTGTCAACAATCTGCATTGAATAGCCAATGCATAAAAGAGACATAAAATTCTAGAAATTAACCTTTATTGAGTGCTTAACATGTAACAGGCACGATATTAACTCCTTTCAGGGATTATCTCACCTAATTTTTAAAAAGGCTCATCAACATAAGCAACTTTCAAAGTTACAACTGAAGGTCTGAGGCCTAGTACTTTTTTCAGTACTATAAAGTTGGTATGTGGTATGTGTGTTCCGGCTTTGGAATCCACACTCTTCACCAATCCAGTCCTTAATGTGGCCCCTCTGGAGTTGCTAAAAGGAAATGTTAGGTATTATTTCCAATTCAAATCACTCATACCCTCTTAAGGGAAATGAATGCAATTGCATAGAAAAGTGATATAAGAATGGATATGCGTCTTGTTATGAATTTCGAATGTGTCAGTCAACATATGAATTCTGCAAGGCTGTATGTGCTTACACACCTGTGTGTATGTGTGAGTGCTAGAGCTGCAATGGAATGTTGGGAAGGAAAGGATGAGTTTAGTCTTTAAATTACACTGAGATTCCTTCAAAACCTGGTTTCTCCACTCACTCTTCGTGCAGGCTTAGGTGAGTTATTCACAGTTCTGAGCCAAATTTTGTCAACTCTTAAATAAGGATAATAATCCTCCAGGTTTTTCTGAGATATGAAAATAGCAATATATGCATAAAATGCTTACAACAGTGCCTGACACATAGGCAGCAACTCCTAAAATGATAAGGGACAGATAATCTTTGGGGGCATATGAGGATGGTACATTTTTTTTATTTCAAAAAATTTTATTTTGATGCACCAGAAAAACAAGAAATATATTTTATAGCTGTGGCTAGAAGAAAAGGGAAAAATGGAAAAAGCAAGAGTAGATCCAAACATTCAAAGTGAATGCCTTGTCCATCTTCTGAGATTTTCATCCATTTCCATCTTGCTAATGGAATGCCAATTGGTGTTGTGGACAACAATCGTACGACCGATCTTCCTGCCTCTGCTGGGGAGAATTCAGCAAAGGACCCGGCCATTGTCAGCACTGCTGTGATACAGGGTGGGGATGGAGTGATGGAACGAAGGAGCCCAACTAAAGCCTCATGTTTGCAACTCATTGAAGGAAAGAGAAAAGGAGACCATCTTTTCAAGGATATTTTATCCATGAAAGAAGTGGGGAATGTTTAAGTTTTGCGGAGGAGAGGATGGTAGGGAATACAAGTGGAAAGAAAAGAAAGCACGAAGACTGAAAGGCAGACACAAACAAACCATGTGTATGCACAACGTAAGACGGTTTGATTTCCTGTATGGAGAGTCCGGTGTGCTGCATGATGGGAGATCGTATTGCTTGCTTTATGATGGAAGCGTAGATAATGGGAGAAGCTTAGATATAAGGGAGGGACTGTGGAGTCTCTGCATAGTCATATTTGCAAGTCCGCACTGTCTAAGCAATGCATCATAAAGTTTGCCCAATTTAATAATGTTGACACTTCTGGGGTATAGGACCTAATTGTATTATTTTTCAGGATTCATTCCACCCCTGAGTATGAATCACATGCGATTCAAGTACTTTCTTGTACAACTAGCTGTTTGAGTTAGCATACAATAGTTTTAGACTTCACAATAAAGTTGCTTTTTTTAACCTCAAAAAAAATTAATGTTGATAATTTCTCAGGAAATAAATGTTAAGAGACTAATAGAGGCAAATAGATGATGAAGTGTTCCCTTTGAATGCTACACCCTCTACATAGCATGATGGGCAACTCTTAGTTCTCCTGGGATAAATATTTTTGGAGCAGAGTGCCACAAGGAGGCAAAATGGATGCAACAATTGCTAAATCTTTTCTACGGCTTTGGTTTGGAAAACTGGGAGCATCTCTGATATTTCCTGATATTGAGGAAAAATATCAGGAAAATATGAGTTTCAGTAGCTCAAATATTCCAACTTCTCTGGGTCAAATCAGTAATATAAAACATTTGGTAACTACTTTTGAAGTAAATATTTGAACATTGTCTTGACATTTTGTAAAACAATACATTTCTCAAACTACACCAATTCTATTTTGAACTCCCAAAATGTATCGCCTGTATTTTTGCATCGTTGCCACCAGATGGCAGCGACAACCTAGTCATTCATCTCTCTTCTTTTCATTGTTAGCCATTATCAGTCTCCTGTTTAATGTTACTCTGGAAACATTGAACTAATGGTTCTAAGTTCGAAAAGATGGCTGAAAATTCCCACTGTATTTCCTATGACAAGTCAGCATGTCAGAATCATAGCTCCCTCGTGCAAAGTAGAAAAATGTGCATTGAGGCAACCACGGGAAATACTGTGGTCTTGTGTGAGAGCTGGAATACCATTAAGTAATAAATGCCTCTCGTAAATAGTAAAAGACTGTCTTGGGTTGTATATATAAAAAGTGTATAAAAACCCTGTGTGGTATGTGTGAGAGTGAGAGAGAGAAAAGACAGAAAGAAGTCTTTGGGGGTTGTGATGCTGGTTATATACTGTATATATGACTTCAAAAATCACCTGTCATAAGCCACCCTGGTCACATCTCCATCCTAGCCTCATTAAGGAAGAGAGAGTGAGGGGCAGTGGGCCTGCACACAGCTCAGATTTACATGATCCGGGTTTCTACTCCATGCAATCATTACCTTCCTCCTTCAGTTTGACTTAATATAGCATATTTTCTGTTTCTGATTTTACAATGAAACGTTCACATCCCAAATCTAAGAGACAGGGAACCATATCTTGAAATAGATGAATTTTTTTTTTTATTCATTGCATTTTTAGTTATGAGGATTACCAGGATTTTCCAAAGCTTGGAGTGTTTAGTTGATTGGGTTTTCGTTGTAGTTGATTAGCACAATCTTTAGGGTTCCATCAGCTACCGAGGGTGCGGTAACAGACCAGGGAACACAGGTTTTATCAGTGTGATACCATGGAAAGGAAACGAGGCATGATTATAACTGATAGACACGAATTTGATTGTCCATTTTCAGAAATCAGGTACATGGATGTGGGAATGTTTTTTTATCCTCATCTATAAAATGAAGATGATAATGGCGATATGGAGATTCATTGAAATAAAGCATATGAATATCTGGCATACATGCTATACTCAAAAAATTAGAATTTTCTTTCTTTTTCATTCTACCCACCAGGGTAAAAATAGTCTTCCACATTTGTTGCTCCCAGAAATTCACTCTTTCGGTATCCACTTCAATGCCTACTTTAGTATGGAATTTTCCTAATGGGGAAAATTTTTTTTAGTTTTAATGCTTTTTTATAGCATTTTTAAAACACCTCCGTGGGCATCTACCTACTCAGTACACTCTCAGAACTGGGTCAAATTTGTGAAATGAAAGGAGGGAGAAGTAGACACGGACAGGGCTAAAGGTGTTAAGCTTCTTTCCTTAGTTGAGTAGAAAAACACTACAATTAATATAACTTATTGAAGACTAAATGAGGCAATTAACAAGTTGGTGCTTTGAAATTCATTGTTATATATTTTGTTCTAGGATTAGAAGGACATAAGAGCATGCTTTAATATAGATGATTTCTAAAAGCTTGTATCTTTGTGGGGTTTTTTTTTTGAGAGAATCTCACTATGTTGCCTTGGGTAGAGTGCGGGGGCATCACAGCTCACAGCAGCCTCAAACTCTTGGGCTCAAGCAATCCTCTTGCCTCAGCCTCCCAAGCAGCTGGGACTGCAGGTGCCTGCCACAATGCCCAGCTAGTTTTTCTATTTTTTAGTAGAGACAAGAGTTGGGGGGTCCTGGGGTGATGGTGTGTCTCATTTTTGCTCTGGCCGGTCTTTAACTCTTGAGCTGAAGCAATCCACCCACCTTTCCCTTTCAGAGTGTTGGGATTACAGGCATGAGCCACCGTGGGCCTAAAAGCCTTTGTCTTAAAGGAATCTCTAATATCCATCTGTGCTAAAGAGCCCAGACATTTCTGCGAGTGTATGTGAATCAGCTTCACAGTCCAGACGTTCTGGAATAGCACAGATTTCCAAAGGTGGGCAGCATTCACAGTCCTTCCTACAGTTTCAGCATTGACTGATTGATACTTTATTTTCAAATACTTTTAAGCTTTATTTTTGAAATACAGGAGAATGTTCCCATGGAATCTTGGCATCCTGAAGGAATAATTTGTGTTATAAAAATTTTCTTGGTGACATTTGTGGTATTAGGAACTCAAAAACCACACGGCAGTTTGGCAGACCTGTGTGATCAAATTGTATTTATTCAATGAAAGCTTAGGTTGACTTATTATGGAATGTCAAATGCTCAGCAGCTTCCTGACCTTGATGTGGTGGTGCTGGACAACTTTCTATTTGGGGGAGTAGTGATTATATTTTTTCTTTCAGTGGCAATCTGGGGATTTGCCTTTGTGAAAGATCTTCCCTTCACTCAAGAGTTTCCTGATGCTAATTAGGATGATCAATCACATACCCCTTAGTTTTAGAGAAGCTCTGAAATTCAGCGAAGAAACCAAATTGCATTGTAGTTGTCTCTTGGCTTCCTCGGGGGATTGGTTTCAGAAAATCCTCCTGATGGCAAAATCTAAAGACTTGCAAGTCCCTTAGCACATAATGTATGCCAGCATCCTATGTAGATACATGCTCCCATGCTCTCCTATGTTTTAAATCATCTCTAGGTTAGTTATTATATGATAAACAATACAATGTAAATGCCATGTAAATAGTTGTTATACTGTACGTTTTATTTAGTTATTATTTTTTATTGTTTTATTGCTACTTTTCCTCCCAGAATTATTTTCATTCTGAGGTTGGTTGAATTTGCAGAAGCAGAACCCATACATTGGGAGGATCAAATGTTTCTTCAGATGGAGACATTAAGGATATGATTTAGTCATAGGAATTGTATCTACTGATTGACCATTGACTATGTGAGGTTAGAAAACCACCCACAGAAATTTAGATTTAAACTGCCTAAGACCTGAAAAACACTGTTTTAGGTAGGTGTGTAGATGCTCCCCAACACCAAGAATTTTTCCACAGGAAATGGGAATCTTAGACTGTTGTTACTAAGGCATGTAAAGCCTGATCATCTATTGTTGAAGGAAGTGAGGAAAAGATGAGCTGGGCTTGGTGGAAAGGAATCTGAACATCTGTCCTTCACAAGGAATTAGATACAGTCGACTCTGCTCATTATCTCATCAGGACCACATAGCCAGAAGACCCCTGTAGAAAGGGATGGAAAGGTAGGGAATCTAGATGAGTGTATACATATACATGCTTATACTATATACCTATACACATATGAAATAGCTTACCAGATAATATTGACATATTTCCATCTACAATTCGGGGATAGAGGTGTGTGTGTGTGTGTGTGTGTGTGTGTGTGTGTATGGGCTGCTTTTTGTTTGTGTGTTTTTTACTTAAATGGTAACTTTCTTCCACATTAGGAATCCTGGTTCTCTAATAATAAAATTAGAATTCCCCATAGTACTCTATTACTTTATCCTACGTACAAATATGATAGTCTTAAAACAACCATACTAACATTTGCATTACAACATTACTGAGAACTCTGAAAATCCTTTTTATGTATGTTCTACACACTTTACCCAATTTTGAAAAGAATTTCACTACTTTGCTGAAATATAAAGCCGTTATATACTGTACTCTCTTCTTTCACCCTTACTTAGTCTGGTATCTACAGATAACTATGTTTAATACTCACCATCAGGCTACATGGTGATACTGCTCTAATCACTTTGGTTGCCAAAGCACATTCTGTAATATATTCCAAAGGAAGGAAATAGTAAAAACATTCTCTGAGTTTTTGCATGTTGATAAAATTTGTCTGTTCTCTTTACACTTGACGGTAAGTTTTGTTGGATATAAAATCCATGGCTTGGGTGTTTTAAATGTTACTCTATATTTTTATAGGATAAATTTATTTATTTAATTTTTAATGTTTTTTAAATTATTGTTTTTAAATTTTTTTAAATTTCAGAGTATTGCAAGGGGTACACACATTTTGGTTACATAATTTGCATTTGAAATCTGTGTTATAAGTATACTCTGCAGTGAGAATATGTGCATTGCACCTGTTAGCTGTGATGTTAGGTATCCCCCCCTTCTCCCTACTAAATTTCCATTGAGTTTTACTTCCATATGGGTCCATAAATATTGATTGACTAGTTCCAATTTAGTACTGAGTACATGTGGTGGTTGTTTTTCCATTCTTGCAGTACTTCACTTAGAAGAATGGTCTCCAGTGCCATCCAGGTTATTAACAAAAGATCTAGCTCTTCTTTTTTTAATGGCTGAGTATACACATGGTATACTCCATGGTATACACAGACCACATTTTATTAATCCATTCATCAGTTGATGGGCCTTTGGGTTGTTTCCACATCTTTTCAATTACGTATTGTGCTGCTATAAACATTCAAGTGCAGGTGTCTTTTTGATAAAACATCTTTGTTTTCCTTTGGGTAAATACTTGGTAGTGGGACTGGTGGATCAAAAGGTACGTCTACTTTTAGTTCTTTGAGATACTTCCATCCTACTTTCCATAGAGGTTATATTAGTCTGCAGTGCCACCAACAATAATGAATGAGGGTTCTCTTCTCTCCACATCTATGTCAGCATCTGTTGCTTTGGGACTTTTTGATATGAGTCATTCTCACTGGAGGTAGGTGAATAAGCATAAGAAAAACATGCTCAACATCTGTAATCATCAGGGAAATTCAAATCAAAACCACAACGAGATATCACCTCATTGATATCTCATTGAGGTGCTTCACATCCTTGCAAACACTTGACGTGATCAGTTTTTAAAAATTTTAGATATTCTAATACACGTGTAATGGTGGCCTAATATGGATTTAATCTGTTATTCCTAATGAACATTAATGTTGATCATCTTTTCATGTGCTTCTTTGCCGTCTGTATATCATAATTGGTGAAGTTGTGTTTGTTCAAATATTTTGTCCATATTTTTAATTGGATTATTTAAGTTCTTATTATTGAGATTTGAGAATTATTTATATTTTCTGGATACAAGTACTTTATGTGATTTGCAAATATTTTCTTTTAGTTTGTGTCACAAAGGTTTTTTCTTATACCTTTTTTTCCCTAAAAAAGTTATAGTTTTTGCCTTTATATTTAGGTCTGTGATCCATTTTGAGTTAATTTTTGCACCAGATGCAAAATGTAGATTGACTATGTATTTCTGTTTTTATTGAAACATAATGTTTGTACATGTGGTATTTGGGGTATCCATCCCCTCAAGTATTTATCATTTCTGTGTGTTGGGAATATTTCAAGTTCTCTTCTGTAGCTATGTTGATACATGCAATACATTAACTATACTCACCCTACTCTACTCACAAGCATTAGAATTTATTCCTTCTATTAATTGTCTGTTTCCTTTAAGCAACCTCTCTTTATCCTCCCCTTAACATACCCTTTCCAGTCTCTGGTATCTGTCTTTCTTCTGTCCACCTCCACGAAATCAACATTTTTAGCTCTTACACATGAGTGAGACCATACAATATGTGTGTTTCAGTACCTGGCTTATCATAGTTAACATAATGACCTCTAATTCCATCCATGGTGCTGCAAATTACTTTATGTCCTTCTTTTTATGTCCTAATAGTATTCTGTTGTATGTATATACCACAATTTCTCGATCCATTCATTCACTGATGGACACTTAGGTTGATTCCATATCTTTGCTATTGTGAATAGTGCTGCAATAAATGAGCAAATGCAGATATTCCTTTCAGATACTGACTTCTTGTTCTTTGGGTAAATACCCAAGAGTGCGATTACTGGATCATAAGTTACCTTCATTTTTAGTATTGTGTGTGATCTCTAACCCGTCTTCCACAGTGGCTGTAGGAATTTACAGTCCCACCAACGGCATATAGGAGTTCCTTTTTCTGCATCCATCTCCACCACCATCTGTGTTTTTTGTTTTGTTTTGTTTTGTTTATCTTTTAAATAATAGTGATCTAACTGGAATAAGATAATATCCAGTCATTGTGGTTTTTATTTACATTTCTCTGATGATAAATGATTTTTAGCATTTTTTTCATATACCTGTTTGTTATTTGTGTGTCTTCTTTTGAGAAATATCTCTTCCAGTCCTTTGCCTGCTTTTTTTAGTGAGATTGTTTGTTTTGTTTTGTTTGGTATTGAGTTGTTTGAGTTCCTTGTGTATCAGTCCCTTGTAGGATGCATAGTTTGCAAATACTTTCTCTCATTCTACAGGCTGTCTCTTCAGTCTGTTGATTGTTTCCTTTACTCTGCAGTTTTTTAGTTTGATACAATAATCCCATTTGTCTATTTTTGTTTTTGTGGCCTGTGTTTTTGAGGTCTTAGCCATAAAGTCTTTGCCTGGACCAATGCCAGCAAGTGTTTCTCCTGTTTCCTTCTAGTGGTTTTACAGTGTGGAGTCTCACATTTAAGTCTTTCTAATCCAACTTGAGTTGATTTTTATGTACAGTAACAAATATGTGTTCAGGTCCATTCTTCTGCATGTGACTGTCCAGTTTTCCCAGGACTGTTTATGGCTGAGTGTCCTTTCCCCACTATATGTTCTTAGCACCTTTGTCAAAAATTAGTTGCCTGTAAATATATGGATTTATTTCTGGGTTCTCTATTCTTTCCCACTGGTCTATGTGTCTGTTTTTGTATTAATACCATATACTATTTTGAAGTCAGGTAGTGTGATGCTTCTAGCTTTGTTCTTTTTGCTGAGGATTACTTTGAATATTGGAGTTCTTTCCTCATTCTATAGAATTTTAGCATTGTCATTTTTTATTTTTGTAAAAAATGGCATTAGTATTTTGATAAGAGTTGCTTTGGGTAGTACGGGCATTTCTTTTTTCTTTTTTTTTTTTTGAGACAGAGTCCTAAGCTGTCACCTTGGGTAGAGTGCTGTGGCATCACAGCTCACAACAACCTCAAACTCTTGGGCTTAAGTGATTCTCTTGCCTCAGCCTCCCAAGTGGCTGGGATTACAGGTGACCCCCACAACACCAGGCTATTTTTTGGTTGTAGTTGTCATTGTTGTTTGGCAGGTCCTGGCTGGATTTGAACCTGCCAGCTACAGCATATGTGGCTGGTGTCCTAGCTGCTGAACTACAGGCACTGAGCCATAGTATGGTCATTTTAACAATTTTAATTCTTCCAATTCATGAGCATTGGATGTCTTTCCCTTTGGGTTCATTTCTTATTTTTTACAAATGGATAATCGATTGTTTTCTAATCCTTATAGGCTGTGCTTTCTCCACTAAACTGCCTTTGCAGCTTTGTGAAAAAGTAATTGACCATATATGTGTGTGCAACTATTTCTGGACTCTATATTCTATTCCATTGGTCTATTTGTCTACTTTATTTCTTTTTCTTTTTAATATACACACTATGTATGGAATGCTATATTTTTCTATCTTGATGCCAATACAACATTCTTTTAATTGTTGTAATTTTTTGAAGGTCCTGTAGCCTTTAGTCTTTTAAAAAGTACTTTTGCCTTTTCTGGGTGTTTTGGTTATCATGATTAATAATGACCCACATTTATTTTAAACCAGTTATTGAATATTCATTCCTTCACTTCCTATATGCAATCCCACTTTGTCATAATTCAAGTTTATATTTTTGAAGGCTGTTGAGACCTACTATATTCTTCCAATGGCTTATTTATTTAAGTCATTGCTCCAACAGCATCATCTTAATTATCATAGCTTTATAATGTTTTGTTTTCAGGTATAATAAGTCTATTCGCCCTGTTCACCTTCAAAAACAAGTTGGCTATTTTGGTCCTTTTGTGCTACTATGTAAATTTTAAAATCATTTTGTCTAATACTTCAGAAAAAAGCCTTACTAATATTTGTAATGGAAAAGTATCAATTCCTTAGATTAACTTGGTGAGAACTGATATCTTTATCATACTGAATCTCCTGAATTATTTTGTTTATTTTTCCATTAATTTAGATCTTCTAATGTATTTCAATGAAGTTTTATAATTTTCCCCCCAATGAGTTTAATTCTCTTTTGTTAGATTTATTTTTAGGTATTTGATATTTTAGGTTGTCATTAGTAAGGATATTATTTAATTTAAACTTTAAATTTGTATACAGTAAATTTTCATTTTTTTAGAACACGAGTTTTACTGCATGAATTGGCTTGTATAGCCATCACCATAATTATGATACAGAATCAGATTCATCACTCTCAAAGATTTTTTCATGCTGCCCCTTTCTCACCCTTTCCCCCTATTCCTAACTTCTAACTGATTCATTCTCCATCCCTAGAGAGATTCTCTAAGAATCTCTTCTTAGAGAATTCTAAGATTCTAAGATTCTCTAAGATTCTCCTTACCAGAATGTCATAAACATGTAATTATAATGTGTCGCCTACGAGACTGACTTCCTTCCCTTAGCATAGTGCATTTGGAATGTAGCTCTGATGCTTTGTGAATCAATGCTTTGTCCATTTGATTGCTGAGGAGCATACCCCTGCACTGTTTGTTCATGCATTTACCCCTTGAGGGATATTCTGGCTGCTGATATTTTGGTCTTAAGTGATGACGCATAATGTTACCATGAATATTTTTGTGCCGGTTTTTATCTAAACCTAAGTTGTTATTTCCCTCGTGCACATGCATAGGAGTGAGATTGCCAGATCACATGTGCACATGACTTTACGGGACACTGCCAATCTGTGCCCTTTGCTTTCCCAGCAGCAGCACAAAAGAGCTCCAGGTGCTCCACGTCCTTGTCCTGTACTGGGACGGTCAATAGTTTTGAAAACAAAATGCTATTCTAATAGGTTTGACAAATGTCTTTAAAAATTGTATTTTTTAAAGCGTTCTATAATAGACATACTCTTATTTGACAATGTGAATGTCCCTTTCTTTGGGTTATGATCAATATTGCTTAATATTTCAATGTAGTAATCCTCTGATTTCTTTTCTGAATGTATTTATCTTTGTTCATTCGTTTCGAGGTTTTTGTTTCTAGTCCTTATCTTAAACATTGTTATTGTTATTAAATTTTAAGCCTTTTAATTCTGTGAAGGCAAAAGGTGGAAACCTAATTAACACATGTATATGTAAAAATAAAAAAATTTTTTTTAAAGTTGTTTTTTGATAAGAATATAATTTTTAAACTTTTTAATAAGTGTGAGTTTTAAAAACTTTAAACAGTAAGTGTAGAAACTTTAAAGTATACATTTATCATGACAGCTTCATAAATTATACAGTCTGACAATTAAGGTCACAAACTTGCCCTAGAAAAAGTGCTACCTATATTTTGGCTGAATGTCACTATGGTCACCAGATGGCCGAGGTGGGTACTTTGAAGGTAACTATAGTGATGTTCTGGGAGGAGGATGTAGCACTTTTTCTAGGACGAGTTTGCAGACTTAATTGTCTGACCTCACAGTACATAGCCTTGAGCCCTCAGGTTTTCTTACCCTTCTTGGAAGGTTGGGCAAAAGGAAATAACCCCGGAGAGTGAAAGCATTATGAATACTTTAAATAATCCTATTATTTAAATATTTATTTATAGTTAATAGGCACACACACCACATATTACATACATTTCTTAAGATAAAGAGATAGGTGTTGTGCCACTAAAATATCAAAAGAGGAAGCAGGTTATTTGAGCTTACTATCACTAAGGTTTTTCTACTTGATTTCTTTTGCAGTGATTTTTGTTTGAAGTTTTTGAGCAATATGACCATGGTTTGTTTCCTAATTTATTCGGTTGATGGTGTGCTTTTTACAAGTTTTTTTCCCAGTAGAAAATGTTGTTTTCCCATGTTGGGAAGCGTGGGAGGGAGGCACATACTCCCTCTTGTCACCCCCAAATCTCCCTCATTCCTGCCACGCACAGCCTCTGCGGACCAGCAGTTGAATCATGTCTCATAACAGAGGTGGTAAAGAGATTAGGCAGCTCTTTGATTTCCAGGTGGTGTTTTTTCCCCCCAAAGCACCGCCATTTCTGCTCTTTCACATTCCTTTGGTCCTGTGCCAGAATGGCCGAAGCCTTTGCTGCTGCAGAATAAGTGTCTGTTCACCACATGCTTTTCACTCTACCTAAATTGGACCTTATGAACCTGACTAAGTACATGCAAGTTAACCAATGCAAATACATACCTAGAACTTTACTATTTCTTTTTTTTTTTTGGAGACAGAGCCTCAAGCTGTCACTCTGGATAGAGTGCTGTGGCATCACAGCTCACAGCAACCTCCAACTCCTGAGCTCAAGCAAGTCTCTTGCCTCTGCCTCCCAAGTAGCTGGGACTACAGGCGCCCACCACAACACCTGGCCATTTTTTTGTGGCAGCCATCGTTGTTTGGCGGGCCCGGGCTGGATTCGAACCTGCCAGCTCAGGTGTATGTGGCTGGCGTCTTAGCCTGTTGAGCTACAGGCGCCGAGCCAGAACTTTACTATTTCATTTTTTCCTCAGGAATTGCTGGCCATAGGCCATAACGTTACCTAGATTTCTACTACTTTTAGTAAGTCATATTTATACACACACATGCACATTCACATAGCACTTACAAAGCTGTGGTGAAAGTACCATTTGCATAATTTTTCTCCTTCTTCTATTTCTTATTTTGTGACAGCCTGAGCCAGAACAAATAGTGATTACACTTTAAGAAACCAGGGCTCATATTTAACACATATGATGTCTGCTAACAGTGTCTTTATAGGATTGAGATATTTATGCAGCATTCATTCCTATGTGTCTTGACACAAATAACAAAATATTGATAAACCAGCATTATTTTTATATCCCAGCCAACACTCTAAATAATTTAAAAACTAGGGACAATGTTTAAAAGGTGAGAAGGACTAGAGACATGCAATAGTTCTCTGAGAACGAAGCACCTTCAGTTTTTAAAATTCTTTTCTCTACCAAAAAAAAATCACATAATCACGAATGGAATCATTGCCAACCACTATGATGACCAGGGCTGGGATCTTTTCCCGTCTGAGTCTGCATTTTGAAATGCGCACTCACAGAATTGCAGAGTTTAACTATACTCACGGATTCTGCACCTGAGTGCCTGGATTTGAATCTCAGCTACAGTGCTTGACCTTGACCTTTACACTTGATCTTAGCCAAAAGGCCGAGAAGCGATGACCTCTACCTTTATAATTACTGCCTTTTCTCTTATAAAATTGGAATAACATTAGTGCTTATCTCATAGAAAATGTTAGAAAGATTAAAAGTGTTAGAAAAGTGTCCGGCTCAATAAATGTTGACCATTATTATTGAATAAGTGAATTAAAATATTAAATGAGCATTTACAACCCAGTTTATCGTCTTGATTTAATTTTTTTCATTAAATTGATAATTCATAGTGTTTTAAAACTAAAAAGTACTTTGCAAATGATTTGTCTAAGTTAAACAGGAGGAAAGTAAGGTTGAGGAAGGTCAAGTAATTTGCACTACATCATCCATTTTGTTAGTAATAAAGCTAAGACTTTCACCAAAGTCTCTTTATCTGTATTATTCTAGGGAAATTGGATAGCTCAGTTCTCTTTGGATTTACAATAAAAAAAGAAAATCAGAATCTAAAGTTTGTAGTTGGAAACCTTAAGGGCAATTCATGGCCCACTAAATTGAAATTTCCATCTTGTTCCCAATTTCTTGATTTTCATATTACTCACGGCGTTACATTAGTTATTTATTTTAGTGGTTATGGACTCCTCAAAATATTTAGTTTTTTTCTTGCTTGATTTTGTATGTTGCATTGAATGTTGCCAGTAATTTTTGTTTGCTCACAAGCTCTGAAGATTAGACTTCAAAGCCAAGCTGAGGAACTTTATGTTTCTTAAGTAGCTTGACACACCATCCAAACCAATTCTCAATTTCTTCTGTTTCTTTCAGAAAAATAAATGTGAACCATAGACAATGTAATCAGATAAGTCCATGGGGCACAAGTAGAGTGAAACCCTTCCTCTCAGGTGATCAAAATACAGAAATTGGCTATTTTAGGTTTTAAATGTGAACTTCTTATTTGTGCTCGTAGGGCTTATTTTAATCCATGGTTAAAATATTCATAACATAACAAACATAACATTTTTGTTGCTATTCTACAAATGTCACTGTCGTAGAGAAGTAGTTATTCTTACAAATTATCAAGGGAGAGAAAGAAAAAAGCAGAAATTATTTGCTGTACTGTCTTCTCCAAAAGCGTCTTGATTGTGCGTGTGTGACAGAGAGAGAGAGAGAGAGCGCACGCGAGCTATTTCCAGTCACCGTTTTCTGAGAAACGGGTGAATTGAGTGCTAAAAAAAATTCAAAGAATTTTGTTAACAGTTTATTATTTGTTACCAGTTTATTGAGTGTCAGACCTTTTGCATTCAGGATACAAAGACTAGGCCACCATGCCATCTAACCAGGAAATACTGGCACCAGAATTTAACCCAGGCCAGCTACCTCCAGAGTTGACTGTCTTAAACACGACCTTTCTTGACTTTCCTCTCCAGGAATATCATTCATTATTTTTTGATTAAAGATGAGGGAAAAAATCGTATTTTTGCTTTCATGACAACATTTAGCATAAAACTAACAAACACTGATATTTTGATAAGTATCCAGGGATATTTGACTATTCAAAACATTTCAGTGAAATTTAAAGGCAAGGGTGGTGCCTGTGGCTCAAAGGAGTAGGGCGCCAACCCCAGATGCTGGAGGTGGCGGGTTCAGGCCCAGCCCTGGCCAAAAACCACAAAAAAAAAAAAAAAAAAAAAAAAAAAAAATTTAAAGACAAATATGAGTGTGTCCTTATAAATTGCTTTTTCGTTATTTCAATTTCCATACTATCTTTCTGATGGGCAATTCAGTGTACTTAGTTTTCATTTTTATGATATTAGATCTATCTTTCCAAGCACTTATTCAGAACATAACATTTGCATTGCTATTCTGCAAATGTCACTGTTTTAGGAGAAGTAGGTAGGAGAAGGAAGCACTTAACCATTCTTGGTCTCAGCCGGATCCCAGTCCCTTTTTCCTCTTGGAGAAGGTAAAGCAAACTGCTTAAGAGCTTGGTGCTGGAGACGGTAACCCTGTATTTCATTCCCAGCTCTGCCCCTTCTTAGCTGTCTCTTCTCTAACAAGTGATTTCATTTCTCTGTGCCTCCAGTTTTTTCTTCTATAAAATATTATATATCTCATAGGGATATCATTTATCATTTACTATTTAACTTGTAAATAAATTTTTACTTCAATCCTGACATTAGCTAGACATTTAGAATACAAGCTAAAGTCAGGGTGGGAGGGGCTGGTCTAGATTTCCAGGTCTAGGAGCTCTGATCCCAGAGACATCAGGCTTTCCCCCTGTGGTTTCTAAGGTATCTGACACTGTTTGGAATTTCATGTAGCACCTTCTATTTTTGAACATTCTGGACAGTGCTACTGAGCCAACCTTCCCCATGTGCTTGTGTTACTCTGCTCTCCAGCAACGTCTCCATATTACAGGTTACAAAGCGAAAACCCTGTGAGTTTAAGTATGATAGCTACTTCCCTACGATGGCTCATTGTCAGGATGGCTCACGTCTGCTCACCAATCACTCACCCCGTGCTGTTCCTGGCACACTGCCGGACATCTTTATAAAAAGGTTCAGGGAAAATAAGTCATTCTGTAGCACACTCACAACATTCATGGGCGAGGCCCCATAAATCTCTCCAGTGTGTAACAATGGGATAATAAAAGTCTGCGGGATTTGGAACTCTGCATGGTTCTCATCTTCCCTCCAGACCTCTGTGATTTAGGAAGTCCATATGTTACAATCTCAGAGAGGCTGATTCTGAGAGACCTCCTTTAATTTGGAGCTTGCTGGCGACCTCTTCTTTATTTGCTTCCTCTTACTTTTTTCCAAACTAAGATTTTTAATAGAACTTCATATAATTTTTCCAACTTTCCTGGTATAAACCATCTGTGGTCATTTTGCAGAGTCTGTTTAGGTCATGGGAAAGTTCTGTCTTTCCTGCACAGCACATATACGAGCCCAGCTCAGCACAGCCACTATTCCATTCATCTCTGAAGAGTTCAGATGCAGCGATAATACCAAACTCATTGCTTCTCGATAGTGGTGGAAAAATTTTACAATGCTCGTATATTTAAAGACCTCATCGATTATTTTAAAATGAGTTTAACTGCTTTTCTCAAAGGAACAAGTCATTATAGAATCTCTGTAAGAAAATGAAAGATTTAAAATGATCTATGTAATCATAGATCATAATAATTACTGTTAAGACAGTAATTAATGCCTTTATGCTGGTTTTCCAGATAACTTTCCACTTCCAAACAACTATTGAGAGGACAGAGAACATGTGATATAGAAGTGCCAGATGTGTATTGTCACTGTCTCTGGGATGTGGCCTGTCCTGTCCTGTCCTGTCCCCTCCCATCTGTGTCGTTCATCTGTTCTCATTAGGAAAATTCTTACTTTTGTTTAAGACCCAGCCAGAAACTCCTCCCTGACTACTCTAGTCCACAATGCCTCACAATTCCAAAATACAATTTATTCCTTATGTTGACATTCAAACATACCCTGCCTTCTACATTTGAGTTCTCTTTAATGTATGCACTTGTGTCCCTAGAACGGTAAGCTCCTGGAAGGCAGGGACCATCTCATATAATTCTACCGATGCAGAAATATGCCTAGTAGCTATATACACATGTTACTTTAAATAACAATTTCTAAAAATAGCAAGACATACTCTTTGTAGACATCTTGAGAACTACCAATATAATAGTGAAAATCTGAATGATCAAACCATTGAGAGTAATGTATGTATCTATTTTTTCTGTTTCTTACGTGAAAATGTGTGTAAGATATTCAACTCAGTGCATACTATAAACAGATTTGATACTTTTTAAAAAAATAACTCGTTATGAATATTATCTAAGTGTATAATCTTACTAACCATATTTAGCAATTTACATGTTGTTGGACATTAAGTTGCTTCAGTTTTGAGTTTATTATTAAAATGGTTTGGATGGATATCTATATATCTTACTAATTTATAATTCCAAAAATATATCATAACATTCTTTCTGCTCTCGTTTTTCAACTCACTGTGTTATCATTGAGTTTATATATATATGTATGCATTTAATTTTTTAGGCACAAGTCATCTTATTATTTCAAATTGCTTTCTTTATTAGAGAAATGATCAATTTCACATGTTTAATACACTCAAATTCTCTTTTTGATGAACTATTTGTGATTCTTTCCAATTTAATTTGGTATGTGACGTGCTGTTCTCAGGTTTATAACAACTCATTACTTATTAAGGACATTATCTGAATCCATATTTATTGAGAAATATTTTTCCATTTTAGTGTTCACCTTTTAATTTCGATCATGGCACTTCTTTATACTACATTCAAGTAATTAAATTTAATAACGTTTTTCTTTGTAAATTTTCAAGTTTTTGAAACTTAACTTTCCATATAGAGCATTGAAAATATCTATTTACATTTACTCCAAGCTTTCATTTTTCTGCTTTGAATATTTAATATTTAACTTTAGACAAAATTGTTTGTCTTTTGCTCTCTCAATTAATTGATCAATTTCCTAGTATTATTTGTTGAATAATTTCTTTTTCTACTTCTACATTTTCTTACACTTTATTTTTTACTGATTATATATTTCCATGCATGTATCATACACTAGTTTCTTTTTTCCTTTCTTTCTTTTTGTTTTTTGTTTGAGATAGCCCACTTTGTTGTCCTTGGTAGAGTGCCAGAAACCCCAAACTCTTGGGCTCAAGTGATCTTCTCTCTTCAGTTTTTTCATTTTTAGTAGAGACAAGGTTTCCCTCTTGCTCAGGCTGGTTTTGAACTTGTGAGCTCAAGCGATTCACCTGCCTCAGCCTCCCTGAGTGCTTAGGCCACCGCTGCCAGTCTCACCAGTTTCTTATGTGACTATGGGTATTATACTCTATTGTTCTGTTCATTTCGGTTCAAGTTTTACAGTTTTGATTGTTGTATTTTCATAATAAATTTTAACAACTAGTAAGACAAATTCTTCACATTACTATCTTGGTCTTTACAAAAATGCTTTGGTTTATCTTGTTCCTTTCATTTTATGGAAGTTTAGATTTATTTGTCCAGTTAAAAATATATGTTTGAGATTTTGTATAGAATTGCATGAGGCCTTAAGATTCTTTGAGATGCAACCACAAAAATCTTTATGACATTCAGTATATTCTTTCCAACTGGACAAACTCTCCTCCCATGCTGGGAGCTAATGAACTGCTAGGTTGTGCCCTAATCCAAAGGTAAAAGAAGGAGGGTTTCAAGTGGTGGGGATTTATCCCTACAAAGAAAACTTTAAGAAAAGACTTTCAAAGTAGCTCTTGCAGCTCCTGTTTTACTTATCTGCTACCTTTCCTTAAAATACTGAAGTGGGCTTTTTGTCATCAGTAAAGCTCAAGCACATTTTTAAATCCTGAACATTTTTGTGGCACTTTTAAAGCCATGCTTATTAAATGATTAAGTATCTTAAGCAACTTTCATTTTTGAATAAGTTTAAAAAATTTATCACTGGAAATCATCCTAAAATCTACTTTTAAGACTATTATATAAACAACAAAAAAATCGTTTTTGCTCATCTAAACCTCGTTATCTGTGGATTGCTTTTGGGTTCCATTCAGCTTTTTTGTAGTCTCAAATGCATGTGTTCTTGTTTCTGGTGGGAATTCTTGCAAAGTGATATGTGTATTTCTCTTCCTTTGGGATTTAAGCTTTCCCAGAACCATCTTTTCTCTCTCTCTCTTTTTTTTTTCCCCCCATAAATTCTGCTTCTCAGATGACAATGTCTTTGTTTGGTTTAATAAACATCAGAATGAAAGTCATCTATTTTCCTTAAGAAACGTGCATTGTTAACTGAATGTACACTTATATTTTAGAATAGTACAAGGTGATAATTCAAGGCCTGTATAGGCAGAGGATTTTTATGTTTGGTGTAAGTACAAGAAATGTAGCCCTATTTTCCAAAACTGTATAGAACAGCATATTTAGACAAGAAAGAAATTCAATTACTTTGAATAATTTTATTTATTTAGCTTTTGATCAACAATTTTGAAGAGAAGACTCCCTTTTATTAAGAAGGATGCTTGTTTTCTTAATTCTTATTTTATGTCCTTATCAGAGTAATGATCTAGGAACAAAATACGAATATTTAAATGAAAAGTGGCTGCAAATGCTAGGAAGGCACGGAGTGCAGAAGTGTTTCGTGATTCGAGAACTCTTCGTAATTTTTAAAAGTCTGTGGCATTTTCTGTGACATTTAGGAAAAGAAGAAACCTTGCTATCTTGCCATAACAACTTTTTTCAGGAGCATTAGGATGATGCGTTTAGATGTAATTTAGTGGAATACTGAGTTTCAAGCAAACAATTAAAAAAAGTTATTTAGAAATATTTAAAAGATGAGATCAAATAACTCTGGAAAGATAATATTTTGCTTTAATTTCAATATAATTTGTAAAATAAAAAATTCTGTATGGGTGGAATAATAGACAAATAATGTTAGGGACACTGATCTTTTAGCCAGGACATATCCTGAAAATGATCAACGGGTGGTCACAGACAAATGCCAGTGAGCTGGGCTACTGAGAGTCAGGCAATTTTCATCTATTTTCTAGTTAACAAATTTACAGTTTCACAGCATTTAGTATGATGGTGGTATTTGGAGTAGTGTTTCACTGGAAACAACCATATAAGAATTTACGTGGGTTCCCAGGCATAATGTGTTAATATATTTGGGAGTCTGAGCTCATGTACATCTTCTATGGTTTGTGAAATAACTGTTTTATTGCAGGGGTGTCCAACCTGCAGCCTAAGGGCCACATGTGGATTATGTGAGGAGTTTTTTGCTTATCTGTGTTGGTGGATATTACAAAGATTATGCACAGATTGTTTGTTGTTGTTGTTGTTTTGCTCATCAACTTTCATTAATGTTTCTGTAGTTAATGTGTGGCCCAAGACAACGTTTCTTCCAATGTGTTTCAGAGAAACCAAAAGGTTGTACACCCCTGGCAGAACGAAACAAATTCCCTTGGAGAAATGGATTGCTATCTTAAATATTTAATTTTACTTTATTTTAAGACATGAAACATAGATCAGGTTATTGCTATGGTTTGGATATAATCTGTTTGTTGTCCCCACCAAAACTCCTGTTGAGATTTGATCCCCAACATGGTGGTGTTGGGCCACATGGGCCACCTGGGCCACCTGTTTGGACATAGGATCCTTCATGAGTGGCGTGGTGCATAGAGGGTAGTGAGTATTTCCTCTTAAGAGAATGGATTACTGCAGTTCCTTCCAGAACTGGTTGTTATATGATGGGGCGACCACTAAGTTTGCTAACTCATCCTAGAAAAAGTTTTCCATATCTCATTGCTGAATATTACTATGGTCAACTTTGAAGTACTCCCCTTGGGAAACTATGCGCAGATGTCAGCACCTACACAGCCCTACAAAGCAATTTTGAAACTTTTTTACTCTGGAATAACCATCAGAACTATTATCATATTATCCTCAATGTCCTCAATGTCATTAAAATGTCTTCCTTTCAATATTTCCTTTATCCTTGAGTAAAGAAAAAAGTAATTTGAGACCAGATGAGGTGAGTAGGGAGGGTGTTCCAATACAGTTATTTGTTTACTGGCTAAAAACTCCCTCATAGACAGTGCTGAGTGAGCTGGTACATTGTTGTGATGCAAAAAGACCCTCAAGTTGTTGGCAAAAGGTTCAGAGGCAAGTTCAGGAACTTAATTGTCAGACCTTGTAAAGAGAGATTCCTCCTCCTGTTTGGTTCCTCTTTGCATGTGACTACTTTCCTTATGCTATTTTCTGCTATGTTTTTATATCGAATGTGGCTCTGACCAGAAGCTGAGAAGATACTGGCTCAGTAGGTCTCATCCTTCCCAACCTGCAGATCTGTGAGTTAGACATACCTCTTTTCCTTATAAATTGCCCAGCCTTAGGTATTCTGTTGTAGTAATACAAAATGAATAAAGAGGGTTATTATCCAATTTGATTCAGGTTCAATTCAATTTTTCTTTTGAAAGAAAACAAAATTCAAAGATGCTGAGCAATAATAATAATGTGTCTAGCCACAAGACATGCAGAAGATTGATTTTATTAAAAAACAATCTAACAATATCACCTACCTGGATTTTTCTTTGTTCAACAATAACACATGTCCTTGGTAGAAACTGCTGAAATTTCCACCCAAACATATACAATTACCTCTTGAACAATGAAAACACTATCATTTGGTACTGATAAACTCAAGGAGAATATCATGGAAGGAAATGCAACATTTATAAAAATGAAACTAAAAGAGAAATAGATGTATCCAACAGTTAACAGTTATTCAAAAATGGTAATTGATCATCTACTAAATCTGCTAATTGATCATCTACCACATAACAAAAATTTTTGCCATTAAATGTTTATATTTCAGAGAGTAAGTTTAGGAAATAAATAGGTAATATATAATGCAAAAGGCTAGCACCTATGTCTCATGAACTGAACTTGGTCCATTGACTATTTATGTAAATAAAGTTTTATTAAAACACAGTCACAGTCATTTATTTGCATATTATCCATGTCTGCCTTTACACTGCCATAGTGGAGTTGAATAGTCATGGCAAAGACCTTTGTCTCCCATAGCTGAACATATTTACTATTTGGCCTTTTACAGAAAAATTGATTGACTTACAATAAATGACTTTAAAAAATCAATTTTTATATAGAACAATTAGGGAAATACTTTTTTAGAAGCTAATATGGGAACACACCAGAAGAGAGTATAAGAATGAAAGACTTGTAGATTTGGAAGAAAAGAATCCAGACAAAGGAACAGGAATTACAAATGAAGTGGGGTATGTCTGTCATATTGGAGGAGGAGCAAAGAGGCCAATGAAACTGAAATGTATGGGACAGGGCAGGGAGTGGGAAAAGGTGCTGCAAAGGAGTGGGCAGTGGAGGGCCTGGGTGGCCCATGTACTGACTTTGCTTTTACTCTAAATGAGCTTACAAATCACTGATGGGGTACAGAGTTCAGAAGTGACAGGATAGGTCTTATATTTTAAAGACAAAGCTCCAGCCATGAATGGAGGGAAAACTGTAGGGGGGTAGTGATGGAAGCAAGCAGCTTATTTAGAAGCCTAATCTACTACCTGCAGACGAGTGACCACAGTGGCTTACACCCGCGTGACAGTAGTAGAGGAGGTAGTAAGTGGTTGGGTTTATGTATGCAGAGGGTAGCCAGCAGGATTTTTGGTGGACTGGATGTGATGAGTGAGAGAGAAAGATAGCCATGAATGACTCCAAGGATTTTGTTTTAAGCAACTGAAAGAAATAAGGCGATGATTCATGCAGTGCCCCCAGCGAAGAGAGGAAGGCTTCTTGACCTTGCCAAGTGACTTCTTGGCTTCACACTGGAAAGAATTTGAGAGTGGGCCAAATAGTGACAGAAAGTTTATTGATAGAGACACACCCACAACAGATCTTAGTCCAAGACAGTGTAGAGGTCCTTTCCCAAGCAGGAGAAGGACCATTTTAAACACATTTTTAAGTGTTCAAAAACCCCATTATGAAATAGCTGTACATGACCAGCACTGTTTTAAGGTAAGGCCATAAAGGTTAATCATAAACTGCTGTCAGAGAAAGGTAAACAGAAATAACCCAGCATCCAGCTTAGAAATTCATCCATCTGAGGGTGGTCCCAGGCTGGTGACATACTGGCTTGGTCAGTACTTGGTCAGGGTGGTTAGGGTCTGGTATTGGCCAAATAGCTGTGCTGGGGCTCTCTAGACCTTATCCCTACATTAATATGATTTAATGATGTGTAATGTTGAAAGGAATAGCAGGTTGGGTTGGTTATTTATGTATTCATTAAAAAAATTTTCCCCATGGCTTTTATTTTCAGTTTATCAATTCAGGGATGCTGATTGACCAAAAAGATAAAAGAAAATTTCCCTTCAATAGGTGTGGATGTCAGAGCAGCAGCTGGAAATGTCTTGGTATCTCCCTCATGGATTCTCATCAGTTTCAGGACACTCTTCTTGGATCTCTGCTTCATCTTCTTCTCCTTTGTTCTAGCTTCTCTTCTCCTTTTGCCCTCATGAGTCCAGGCACTCAGCAAGGTGGGTCTCATTGCTGCCCACCTGCTGCTGCCAAGAGTTAATTTTTGAGCATACACATTTTCAGATGGCTGTTAGTATCCAAGTGCTCATAGTGGATAGGCCATGTATCTGAGATGAGTTCAGGGAAGTAGCCTGGGTTAAAGACAAAAGCTGGGGGATTATTTTGGTATTTTTGTATAGAGATTACAAGCCATGAGACTAATTGAGATGACCTGAGAATCATTGTAAAAAAAAAAGAAAGAGATCCAAAGACTTCAAAATATTATGTGTAGAATGATGAGAAAGCACCAATAAAGAGATGAGAAGATGGAACTGGAATGGCAGGAAGGGAATCAAGAGGATGTGGTTTCTTGGAAGTCAAATGAAGAAGGTTATTGAAGATGAATTGTCTCTCATGCTGCTGAGGTCAAGTGAGATGAAGACAAGCAATCAACCTTGGGATTTGGTTATTTGGGACCATGACAAAAGGTATTTTGATATAGAAACAATACGCTAATTAGAGTAAGTTCAAGGGGAAAAAAGGATATTCAGGGAAACAATGCAATTGTGGTACAAACAGAAATGATGATGATAGGATAGATAACTCTTATGAGAACTTTTCCAGTGAAGACAATCAGGGAATTGAGGCAGCAGCTACAGGTAGATAGAAGGTGAGGGGGGGATTTTTTTTTTCTTTAGATAGGAACTGTTACTGTGCTAATGGAAATGGGGAAGGAGAGAGAGAGAGGAACAGATACATATTGCCTGTAGGAAATGACAGGCATAGAATTCAGTGTGCCAGTGGAAAAAGCTGTCTCAGATAAGTGCACAGAGGTTTACCACAGAATGGATGGAGATGGTGCACGTAAGCTTGGATAAAGATGGTGGGACAGGTTTTGTGGTAGATCCATGTGAAACATTCTCTCCAAATTGATTCTTGTTTATCAGCTGAATAAAAATCTAGGTCATCAACTCAGAGTGAGGAACTAGGAAAGTGGGTAAGTGAAGGGATTAGAGTAATGATTAGGATTGTTTACTAGCACTAGGGGCCAAATTGAGGTTCATGGTCGTAAAAGTTAGCCCAGTGAGTGTGGCTGAGTGCTTTTCCCCCCCAGTTCTGTTTTCCTCTTTCGGTGCCTATAAGAACTACTATATAGAGAGCGGTATTTAGCTAGGTTTAGAGTTTTGCTGGAGGACTACTGTGGAGGAGGACATGGACGAAGGAGTGGAGAGTGTACGCAAAGGAGCGATTATACTAAATGAATCCTAGAATCTAGTCTGGATAAAAAGGAGGTGAGAATAGGAGGAGCTGGGTCAAGGGCAGTGGAGAGGTGGCAGAGGAATTGAGGGTCCAAGCCAAGTTGAACAATTGTTAGAGTAGGGGACAGGAGCAAATGATCTAGAAAGATACGATGTGGTAGCTGGGAAGAGGTGTGCTTGAACTTGATGTTAGGGAATGGCACTGTGATTGGCACAACTTATGGAGGTGTGTTGGCAGAGGTGCCTTAGGCACAACAAAGGACAGTAACAGTTCAGAGGAGGAGGCAAGAATCTGAAAGGACAAGACATTGGAAGGATTGTATACCTGGGTGTGGAAATCGCCAAGAATTATGGCAGAACTTGCTCTACAGGGACCATTGCTAACATCTTCAGAGAATGAGAAGGTGGACATTAGAGGTCCTCAGATGACTGGAATAAGCAGAGAGAGTAGGTACTACAGTCTGCAGCAGTAGCTGGGAGTTTTAGAGATTCAGCCCAAGAGAATATTAGAACATACATAGAACAGTGGCTCCCGAATTTTACTGCACATTAGCATCACCTGGGGGAGTTTTAAGATGCCTGGATTCCCATTTCCCAGCTCATCACAATCAAATCAGAGTGTCAGTGGGGTGGGGGGGAGTAGCAACAGGATGTGAACAGTGTTTTAAGATCCTTTGATGATTTTATTGTCAGCAAAGTTTGCAAACCTCTACCACAGAATCAACCTTACACCTTTCGGTAAACCATTTGGTGAGAATTAAAGTAGGACATACGGATCTTGGCTGAAACGGTCTCTACGTAAATGGGGAGCAGGAAATGAACACAACATTGAGAACAATAACAAAAACAGCTGTTGTGAATCAGCCGGAAATGGTGAGGTGATTACAATAGGAAAGTTGACAATTTGAGAGTTTGAAAGGGCGTTTTAGTGTAAACATTGGCTTTCGTGACCATGTGGTCTTCCTTCAGGTCCTCAACTTCATCCTCAGCCTCCTCGTTTGTAAAATGGGATCCAAATATGCACCCTTCAACCAGGGACAGAATACAAATGTTCTGACCGGCACATGGCCCTCCGTAAATGTCAATTCTGCCCCTGAAAACATTTCGCTACTTTCTCATAAGTGCTGTGTTTTTTTGTTACAGAATTTTTGTTTTATTTTTATATATTTGTATATATTTTATATGTTATACATAATTTGTATATATGTACATATATGCATATGTATAGTAGAACCTCTACAAGTTGACCATTCAAGAGAAGTCACAAACTGGTCAGCACATTGATACGTACATAGGTAAGTCCAATCTATGAAAATTAGATCAACTTAAGGAGGCAGTCAATGGAGGGAGGTGGTCAGCTCTGGAGGTTGTACTGTATATAAAAAAAAATCAAATAAGATCACTAGCCGACAGGCAGTATTCCTAATGTGTGTACCACTTCTGTTCAGGCTAAAGTCAGAGTCATTGCTCTTTTCTTAAAGCCATTATAAAATATGATATATCAAGTCCCTTATCTTCTCTTGCCTTGTGAGAGGATTATAAATAATATTTTCTGGAGACGGGAGAGGGGAAATTGATCCTCACTCACCTCTAGCTCCAGTCTGAGGAGGCTGCACTGGGTCATGTTTAAAAACATAGTATGAGTCAGGCATGGAACTGGATTTTAATTGTTTGCTTTTAACTTACCCTCCTCACATCTGCTTTTAAGGCTGTTGAGATAATATATGTGCCAATTACATAAATTAGTAACTGGCCCCTAGCGAGTATGTGTTCAATAAATTGTTGCTCTCACTCTTCATCATTTATAGCCACTATAACCAAGGTTACTTACAGTTTTATATCAGTAATACTATTAGGAGAATTCGAATTTTATATTTCAGTTTTATATCAGAATACTATTAGAAGTAATGTGTGAAAAAGAGAAACATGCCTCATATTAGGAAAATTGGTATTTCATGATTGCTAACAGTTTTTCTCAAACTTTGTTTACTCAGGACATAAAGATTACAAGGACATGTATTTAATTTCCTCTGATAAAGTGCCTGGCAGGAAGTTAAAAAAATGGAAAAGATGGATTGTTCCACAAGTGCTCCAAGTTGTTTAAGACATAAACTTCACTAGGACAGAGACCCATGCACGGAAACGATGTTTTTTTTCATGAGACAATGACCTCTTGTCCCTTCATATAATTTGCTGAATGTGAATTTGCTGCAGGGTGATCACAGACAGCTAGTTCTCTTGGATTCCAACGACAGCCTGACAGTGCTGATGAGCCAATGGCAACATATTCTAGACGCACAGGAAATCCACTGCTTTAGGAGTGAAACAGGCCCTCCGAAGTATCTTTCATAGTGTGCTGTTATTTCACACGGAGCTATTAAACTGTCTTCATGAGAAAGACACTTTCACTCCAAAGGTCTCTTTGGTCCCTTTCACTTTGGGCTTTCTAGCTATTACGTAATAAACCTGTATAAATCCAATTTGAAAATTTCAAGTCTTGTGAAAGGCTCAGAAAATGTCAGGCTAGCTAACCCAGTTAAGAAGTGTCACTGCCTAATTCTATAATATTTAACACATACATGTCTGTGGGCTGTGAATTAAACGGGCCTTCATGGGAGTTCAAACAGCTTATTTTGGAGGTAATCTTGGACAAAATAAACCTGATAGATGACACGTTGTCCTAGGAAAAAGAATGATTTAATGCCTTCTTTTATTTTCTTCTGAAATGGCCAAAGCCTTATATTTCACAAAATTCCTGGGCAAATGTCAATATTAGCATATTCTTGGTGGATTAATGCATTGCCATCATCAGGAAGTGATAATGGTTGATGGTGATGGTCTTGTTCTATTGAGTGTAAAAAAACAAAAGACAATAAGGGTTTATTTTCCTCTAAGTGTTAGTTGGAGCTTCTAACAATAACATGGTTTTGAAAGAAGACAAACTTAGCAATACAGTTTTCACTTTAATTGGAAAGTATAAACCTTTTCAAGTTCTTGCATTAAAACGTCTTGTATTAAAACATCATGAAGAAAGGAGAAATTTAAATTACACATTTGCTTTTTTAAAAGAATGCAAAACTTACATCCATTCATCCTTTGCAGTCTCTCAAATCCTATTATTTCTGTTGTATTAATAGTTTTATATTTGACAATTTACTTTAACTCTTTGACCATGTAAGTCGTTTTGAGTTAACTGTAAAGACTGAATGCAATAATGTGGATAAAATACATAGAACCTAATAGTAGTTCCACAAATGTTTATTCCTTGTCACTCAACCTAGGCTTTGTAAGATTCACCATGACTAAATAGCACAGGTGCCTTGCTGAGTCAATTTGCTATTTATTTAACATATAATCTTCTCATTCCATGTTTTTTTCAAATAGCTAAAGGTGGAAAACTGATGTCTTGTTCACTGTAGGTGAGATTTCCCTCCATACACCTGCTCGTCCCATGGTGGAAACTTCTTCTAATCTATTGCATTTGTCGCAGGTTGAGTTCTCTGGGGAAAAAACTCTAAAATGGAGATGACCATTTCCATTTAGGAAATATTTCACAGAATTCTCTTTGTATTTCTGCTTGTAGAAGAGAAGTTAAGGAAGCAGGATTGGGCTGAGGAAAAAGTCAAAGGCAGTCTCAGCAGATGCTTCAGTCACTCTTCCAGAAAGTTCTGAAGAGATGACACTTCATAGCTGCCCTGAATTGAAATGAGAGAGATGGGCCTTTATGGTCCAATGCCAAACAATCTTTGGATGCAGACCATCTTTGAGGAGAACTTGATCTTGGATAAGGTGACTTTTCAGCTGAGTCAATACTGAAGGAGGCTGACAGCCAGGGATGGGCTACAGGTAGCTCTCCCAGCAGCAGAGTTAGTAAGTCCTTCCTCACGGAAGGGGGATCTGAACAATATTTTGTAGTGTCCATTTGTAAGTACCGGGGCCTGTAAAGGAAAGTTCTCAAAGCCTGGAATACCCTCAAGGAACAAGAAATGTGACCTCGGGAGTGCCATAACTATACTGTAGTGAGTACGTGTGTCTCCTTATCCATGTAGATTTCATCCTGATGCAACCAGCACAAGCAGATACTTATCCGTTTGAGTGATAAATGATAACAAAATAGACAATACTTAGTATTCATGTTTGAAAGCATTTGTGAGTAATGTGCAGAGTATATTTGTTGAGTACCCTGAATAGTTACTCAACGGATGTTGGCTAAATGAATAAGTGAATGCAAGAAAAAAGTTGCAGAGGTCATACTGCTGTGGAAGGGGGAGTTGAGGAGGAGTTTATTAGTCGTCTAGCCCAGAGAGGCTTTATGGAGGAAACAGAAGCAACAATAAAATGGCTAAGAGTAAAAAGGTTTGGGGGATATATCTTTAGCACACAAGTTCGAAATAAGTACAAAATCGTTGAAGAGAACTAGGTTTGAATGTATCTGAGAGGATCTCCTGGAGATTTAAATCACAAAAGAAGGGAAGTAGTGTGGAGTGACTCAGAGAAGCACCTTGCTCCTAAGACTTTAAGGAATGCAGCTGGAGCAAGAGACAAGATAAGGCACATTGGAGCCAGCCTGGCAGTAGTGGTTACTCTTCATAAAAAGGGCACCACGTAGGGAGTGCTGGCGGTTGTTGGAGAGGAGATTGTTCCTGTAATTATTAGAATGGTTTCAGTTGGCTTTGGCAATAGCAGAGAATGAAGCAGAGGTTATGGGCAGGAAGAATTTGGCAGAAAAATAATGTATAGATGGCTGCAAATAACTTAGGGTCATATTCAGTTAGTATGTAGCCATGAAGAATGAGTTTGGAAAGAAATATATTTCTGTTTTTTTGGTAATGATGCCAGAATATAAAAGATCAGATTTGGAAAGGACTGTGGAGATCATTTATTTTAATGCTTCCATTTTAGAAGTGAAAATAGCAAGAGAGACGTGAACAACCTGCTGAAAGCCGCAGAGTAGCCAGGCCTCTGATTGCCAAGGCTATTTCCTTCACCATTTCTCTTGAGAAGGAAGTGAATCATCTGTAATCTCAGACTGTGCTGCTACATTTTTCAAGGATATTAAAGACAATTAAACTCACAAAAATATTTAATGTTAACCTTATACCACTATAATATATACTGGGGCTTCACCCTAACTTCCAATCCGAACCACCAGATAGGCCTTTTCAAAAGTATAGGTTTCATAGTATATTTTTAAAGATCCATAGGTGACTTTGTTGCTAAAAAGAAAGGTTTAAAATGTAAATATCCTAAGAAGTCAGAAAGGATAAGTAATAAATCAAGTTTTTTCCCCCGGGGAAACTTGTATTATGCTGTGAAAACCAGATGGAATGTGTTATATATGTTTACGTGTGTACTCTCTGAAATCCTTTGCTTTTGTGAAGTTATGTGTGGAAGCCCTGGCTCAATTAGAGCATTTTACAGAGAGACACAGATTCGCTCAGAGCCCTTCAGCCCTGCCTCCACAAGAGACCTAGGGAGGGAGTGAGTTTTAGAACTCCCCAAATGTAACGCTACCAAATAATACCAAATATTAAGAATAGCATATTTATGTAAAAACAATAGGTATTGAGAACAATCCGGTTGGTGATGAGTATTTTAAAATAGGTCAGATTTTCCAAGATACAGTTCTTAATCTGTTAGTTATAACAGTCAGTGTTCTAAAAGTAAATAGAGGACACACTGAGATTAGGATGGTTTCAAGGTGGTTTAATAATGGGTCTCTTCACATATGTGTAGGTGGGGTGTAGAGGAAGCACAGGGGATAGTACGGTCACAGTGGCGGAGCTGTTACCATCCCTTCTCCCAAAGGAATGAGGGGAAGCAGTGGTTACAAGAATGAGGAAGATAAGCTGGATGAAGAAGGCCACCTTGAAAGCAGTGAACTCACTTTGAAAGGTCAACTCAAGATGACCACACAAGGATCTTGGAGGAAGCAAGAGAGTACATGTTCTGACCTCACCTCTGTTCTCCCTCCAATCTCCTATTATGTTCCCCCTTGGCCAAGCCTCAGAAGAAAGCAAAGTGCAAGGGGCTGGAGCAGTTTCTGAGAGTGGATCTGGGGAGCAGAGGGAAAACCCAGAAGAGTTGAGAGGGAAAAGCTGAGAGCTCAGCAAGGTTAATATCTACTCATAATGTGGTTACTTTATCCATCAAACATTTACTGAATATTTACTGTGCATCAGGAACTGTTACCAGTCACTGGGCACTCAAAGGTGACGAACACCCAGTCCCAGAAATAAAGGAGCTCCCAGGTTAGATGGGGAGAATAACAGTTACAGGCAAGAGTCAAAATTTCATGTAAGTGGAAGGTTAAAATTCTACATGAATGACAAAAGTTTTGGAAAAGGATTTCGGCAACTGCTTTTAAAAGGATATTTTTCTGTGAAGATTCCCTAAAGATAACAGGAAATCCACTTCCAGGAAGAACATGGAATTTGATGGGTGAACAGGGAGAAAAAAACAATATCAGGATGTTACATCAAGACCTGAGTGCAAGAAGTGAAGCTGATAAAAGTGCCCAATTAAGGAAGTTTCTACACATACACATACACACACAATTCCTCATGTTTCTTAAGAAAGCCATTCACAACAGATTTGTTACATCTTTTACAGATTTTACAGAAAATTTTGTTAAGATACTATAGGCAAAAAGCCTGTAAGTAAACTTTTAAATGGTTCCATTTGGCGAAGGCAAGTGTAAAGTCTTTTGTGAGTTAGAAAGGAAAAAATCCTGGATAGAACTCCATATGTGGCTTAGAACCTAATCATGTAAAAGTGATTTAGGGTGGAGTTTCATGGAGACAGGTCTGCAAACAGATACCTGTATATCTCGGGATTTTCCAGGCTACTCCCTTAAGACGAGTGAGTAACTGCCTCCAAATGGTCTGTTAAAGAATCAAGCATTTAAACTGCTTATTTCCCCAAAATCTTGTTTTGTGGTTTTGTTTTTGATTACTTAGCATTAGAATAACTTTAGTGAAATAGTTATCAGTTAAGCCGGTTAAACCTTAGCCCATAAGGATAGCTTTACATAATGTTAGTAAAGTGGTTATCAGTTAGTCCGCTTTATCTGTAAGCCTGTAAGTACCAGGCAGTTAAGAGGCCTGGCAACAGGTTTAAGTCATATGTTTATTGATTAAGTTATGTGCCTGTATAAGCTTTGGTGGAAGAAATAAAGACTGCCATTTGCCATAAGAGTGTAAGTGGTCCTCCTTATTATTCAGACTATTTCATTGCAGGACTCATTCCTCTGGGTCACCGATCATTTGGGAGACCGTCACGCAACAAGATACTGTGACCACCTTTTCTTTCCTCTCTCCTCATTTTTTCCTCTCTTTCTTCCAGATTTCTCCCAGAAACTTCAATAATTTTATCAATAATTCCTTCTATCATTATTAATGTGGTAAAAAGTACTTTAGCAAGTATTTTTACTTTAGCAAAACTTTAAGTTTTAGGTTATTTCATTCCTCTGTTGATGTCATCAGGACAGGTGCAGGTGGATGGTTCCAGAAAAACAGCTCCAATAACTTTGGGAAAGAACGTTTCTTTTCACTAGACTGAATTTAATGTCCTACCCTGGTTATTCTGAAAATATTTCATCAGGACATAGTTCTTTTTGATGAGAACTTACACAAAACCAAATCATTACATATTCTCAGATTTAGTTAGGTATATGAAAATCAGGGAAGATAGCTATAGATTAGAGATCATTACATGAGTTTTAATACTAGTTTGCCACTTGATAGTACTAATATTTGATATTAGCTCTTATGTGTACTTTTATTGTTTAGAAAAAAAGACGATCCACTTAAAAGTAGGTGTTTAACATTAAATAGTCAGCAAAGTCCACCAAAAATGTTTTCCAGGGCTGGGCACTGTGGCTCATGCCTGTAATCCCAGCACTTGGGAGGCCACGGCAGGTGGATTGCCTGAACTCACGACCCCCCTGAGCCAGAGCAAGACTTCATCTCTAAAAATAGCCAGGCATTGTGGCAGACACCTGTAGTCCCAGCTTTTTGGAAGGCTGAGGCAAGAGAATCACTGGAGCCCAAGAGTTTGAGGTTGCCGTGAGCTATGATGCCACAGCACTCTACTGAAGGCAACATAGTGAGACTCTGTCTCAAAAATAAATAAATAAATAAATAAATAAATAAATAAATAAAAACAAAAAATTTTTCCAGTGTTATACTTTGATTCATCATATTTATTATATTTTATATTTATTATGGATATTATATTTTATATTTATTTTAGCAAATATTTTAACAAATATTGATCAATTCCTGGTAAATGCAGAGCACTTTCCTGTCCTTGGAAGAATATACAATTTAGTGGCGGTTAAGTCTTTGGTTGATGATGAGTGTTTGGAATATAAAGTTAGACCAGATGGTGAAGCATGAAGTTCCTGATAAGGTGCGCTCCAATGGTTTGTGTCAGCTACCAGCCTGTTTATCTATAAGTGACAGAACACCGGGCCAAAAATAGCACAAATAAGCATACCTCGTTTTATTGTATTTTGCTTTATTGTGCTTCATATACATTTTTTTCTTTTTTACATATTGAAGGTTTGTGGCAACTGTGTATTGAACAAATCTGTCTTCTCCATTTTTTCCAAAAGCAAGTGATTATGTTGTGTCTATGTGTCTCATTCTGATAATCCTTTCAGTGTTTCAAATATTTTCGTTATTGTGATATCTATTATGGTGATCTGTGATGAGTGATCCTTGATGTTAATATTGCAACTGTAATTGGCCATGTCAGATAGAGAACTCGATAACAGATAAAATGTTCTGTGTGTTCTAAGTGCCCACCAATGGGCTATTGCCTTCTCTCTCTCTCCCCACTTCTCTCTCCTTAAGCATCCCTATTTCCTGGGATACAACAATATTGAAATTAGGCCAATTTTTTATCCTACAAAGGTCCCTATGTGGAAAGGAAGAGTCACACATTTTTCACTTTAAATCAAAAGGTAGAAATGATTAAGCTTAATGAGATGGGCATGTTAAAAGCTAAGAGAAGCTGAAAGCAAGGCCGCTTGTGCCAGTTTGCCAAGTTACGAATGCAAAGAAAAAGCTCTGGACGGAAATTCAAAGTGCTGCTCAGGGAACACACAAATGACAAGGAAGAAAAACATCCTTATTGCTGGTATGGAGAAATTTGGAGAAATCTAGATAGAAGATCAAACCAGCTACACTGTTCCCTTAAACCAAAGCCTAATCCAGAGCAGGACTTTCTCTTAATTTCATGAAGGCCGAGAGAGATGGGGAAGCTGTGGAAGGAAAGATAGAAGCTATGGTTAATGGGTTGTAAGGAAAGAAGCCATCTCCATAATAAAAATACAAAGTGAAGCAGCAAGTGCTGACAGAGAAGGTGCAGCAAGTTATCCAGAAGATCCAACTAAGATAATCGATGAAGATGGCTACACTAGATTTTAATTGTAGAGAAACCAGCCTTCTGTTGGAAGAAGAAACCATTTAGGACTTTCATAGCTAGAGAGGACAAATCAATGCCTGTCCTCCAGTTTTCAAAAACCAAGCTCTCGTTAGGAGCTAATGCAGCTGGTGACTTTAAGTTGAAGCCAAAACTTACCATTATTCCAAATCAACTCCTCCCATGCTCTATATATGAAACAACAAAGCCTAGATGATGCCACATCTGTTTATAATGTGGTTTACTGCATATTTTAAGCCCACTGTTGGTATTTATTGCCCAGAATAATGTTTTTTTCAAAATATTACTGCTCATTGATAGCATACCTGGTCTCCCAAGAGCTCTGATGGGGATGTACAAGGATACGAATGTTGTTTTCACACCTGCTAACACAGCATCCACTCTGTAGCCCATAGATCAAGAAGTCATTTTGACTTCTAAGTCTTATTATTTAAGAAATAAATGCATGTGATAGTGATTCCTCTGATGGATCTGGGCAAAGTAAATTGAAAACTTTTTGTAAAGAATTCATTATCTAGATGCCACTAAGAACATTCACTATTCATGGTGGTAAAAAATCACCATTAACAGTGGCATGGAAGAAATTGACTCTAACTCTCATGAATGACTTGGAGGGATTCAAGACTTCAGTGGAGGCCGTAACTGCATATTTGGTGAAAATAATAAGAGAATTAGAATGGTAGTGGAGCCTGAAGATGTGACTGGTTGGTACAGTCTCATGATTGATTAAAGCTTAAATGGATGAAGAGCTGATTCTTATGGATGGGCAGAGAATGGTTTCTTTGCACAGAATTTAGAAGGTACAGAACCTTGGAAAGAAGAAGGTAAATTTTGTTGGAATGACAACAAAGGATTTAGAAGATAACGTAAACTTAATTGATAAACCAGCAGAAGGGTTGGAGAAGATTGACTCTAAGTTTGAAAGAATTTCGGCTTTGGGTAAAACGCTATCCAACAGCATCCATTACATGCTCCCAGAGAAATTATTTGGGAAAGGAATAGTTAATCAATGTGGCAAACTTCATTGGTGTTTATTTTAAGAAATTGACACAGCCACCCCAGCCTTCAGCAACCACCACCGTGATCAGTCAGCAGACAGCAACATAGAAGCTAGCAAGATGCTCCACCAGCAAAAAGATTAGCACTTGTTGGAGAATCAGATGATTGTTAGCATTTTTTAGCACTAAAGTATTTTTAAATTAAGGTATGTACATATTTATTTAGATAAAATACTATTGCACGTTTAATAACTATAGTATAGGGTAAACTATACTATAACTTTTACATGCATTGGGAAACCCTAAAATTTGGATGACTCCCTTTTCCTTGTGATAATCGCTTTATTGCAGTTGTCTGCAATCAAATCTGCAATATGTCCACAGAATGCCTGTATTTTCTTTTTGTAACAAGATGTCTAGGGATAGGTGGTCTGGTGTGTGTGTTCAACAGTTCAAATTCATTGTCAAGATCTCTTTGGTTTTATTGCTGTTGTTGTTCTTAAGATTTTTCCTAATATTTTTAAGGTAGCACCTGCAGTTCTTCCAGCTTTCTGCCTGCATTTGAGAAAGGAATACAGGAGGGAAGAGTCCAGTCCTCACTTATTAGGAAAATACAACCCTCTCCAGATACCTCTGTAGAATTTTATTTACATATCATTGGCCATGTGTCACATGGCAAGCACTAGCTGTAAGGAATGGCAATTAAGTATTTAGCTAGGTCTATTCCCCATCCCCAATAAAATCAGACTTCCATTCCCATGAAGAAAGGGAGTCATAAAAGAGTGTATACCTCAGCAAGGCCCTTTGGAAGCTGTTCAATACCGTCAGGAGGGCATTCCAGCCCTCTCCTCAATCCTGCTCTACCAGGATTCAGACATGGAGATATGGAGAATATAACAAATATCTCAAGTTCTACTATTTTACAGCCTTGCTCTTTAATCTTGGTTTGGGCATTTACAAGCTGTGTTACCTTGAACGAGTTACTTGACCTATCTGAGGTTTGATTTTCAGAACTGTAAAATAAAGATAATAACACAAGGTTTTAGCAATTTTTAGATGAGGCAGCATATGTTCTTCAGGGCCTGAACATAGAGAGTGTTCAATCCATTAGAGACTTACAGAGTTCTGTCCCAGGAAAGTGAGAGAAGGCATGGTTCCAGGACGGCTACAGAAAAGGATCATGGGGAGATGCAGGAATAAATGATAGGCTGACCCGTAGCTCGTTACAGTCTCTCAAATTATGGTTGTATATATTAGCAAATTCTTTCCAGTCTACTTTTAGCCTGGCACTGTTCATGCTGCTAAATTTTACAGCTGATTGTTGATGTGAGCCAATGAAAATGAACTGTAACTCGT
Source organism: Perodicticus potto (assembly GCA_963574655.1). NCBI lineage: Eukaryota > Metazoa > Chordata > Mammalia > Primates > Lorisidae > Perodicticus > Perodicticus potto. Next base: position 37,204 of record CAUYRH010017671.1, read on the forward strand.
GAAGTGTAAGTAGAAGAGGCTTACATGCACTGTTGTCATGTGCATGCGATAACCCATTGGGGTTTTCTCTGAATTGCATTCTCTTCCTTGTGAAATGCAAAAGATGAGTTTTTACATAGTTATAAACAACTTTCTCCTTCCCTGGTTTCAATTCACTTAGTTGGCTGACTTTTGCTTGATGTTACGGAGCAAATAAATGCTGTATTTGCCTTGCTAGTATTATAAAACGGTAGCACCATTCTCGTGCAGCCTGTAGAACTAGTTATGAGAAGAGATGAGAGTGGAGCTCTTTGTAATTGAACAACTGGCAGGACACTCTGCATCACGTGGAGCCATTGGACGGGGAGAGACAGCGGCTGCTGCCTCTTACAACTGCCAGGAGTGGAGCTATGATGAGTTCACTGCTGAGCCACAGAATTGGTAACTGAAGAGGACCATGCTCACTGCCATGCTTATCGGTCATAACAGGACTAAGAGCTCAGAGGCTCCATCCCAAGTGAATGCCACCATGGCCTTGAGTGGCCCTAGTGGTACCAGGTGCTGCAGAACCACATCTTTTATGCAGACGCACCTGATTCTCTGCCCTCTGTTGAATGTCCCCATTGTACAAAAGAAAAGAAATGCCTCCTCTTCTTCTTGAGTCATCCCTAACAAGAAACTCATCTTTCTTTGCCCAAGCCACTTTTCCTTTTCATTCAATAAACATCATCAGATATCTGCTGTGTGCTAGGCACAGTTCTAGGAAATTTGAACTTGCTCTTCCTTCTCCTTGGAATGTCTGTTACATGGATACGTGTACGGCTTGCTAGTTTAAGTTTTTGCTGCTTCAAGTTTTTTACTTATGTCTCACAATCACAATGAGGCCGTTCCTAACCTAGTTCATTTTTTTTTAAGACAAAAAAATTGTTGCCTGGGCTAGAGTGCAGTGGTGCCATCATAGTCCACTTCAACCTTGTACTCCTGGGCTCAAGACATCTGCCTGCATCAGCTCCCAAGTAGCTGGGATTATAGGCATGTGCCACGATGCCAGGAAAATTTTTTAATTTTTTGTGGAGATGGAGTCCTCCTGTGTTGCCCAGGGTGGTCTTGAATTCCTGACTTCATGATCTAAATCTTTCAAATTGCATGCTTCACCTACACCCAGTCCATTCCCTCCTCTTTCCTGACTTTGTATTCCATACCTCACACAGCCTTTGAGTATGCCAGGATTTTTACTTTTTTGTGTTTATTTTCTGTGTTCTCTGACTAGAAAGTAAACTTCATAAGGGTTTTTCTTTATTTATCTTTATTCTTTTGCCTGTTCTATTTCTTTTGCATATCCATGATCAAGAAGAGTCACTGGCACCCAGTAAGTTCCCATTAAGTATTTGTGGAATGAAATAAATAGACTCCAAACAAATCCTTTTGTAATCTATGTGAACTCCAATGTTAAACAGCCTGTGCAGGGATTACTCTGTGTCTCTGGACTATGTACACCTTACTTCAGACAGTAGTCTTGATCCGAGAGTCTTTGACGGGGCAAAACCAGGTAAGCAGCACCTTTTATAGAATGAGATCTCACCAGGGCCGCCTTCTCTGTTGTATATATCCACGTTACCTTCTCTGTACGTACAGATGGGTGTTCTTGGTCAGAAATCCCACAGTTACCTGGGGAGATGAGACTTCACATTCGTTGTTTTTGACAACTCACTTTCGAAGCACTAACTTTAAAACTGCATTCACTCTTGCTCAACAGCTAAGGCCTTTTTATTGAATGGCACCCAGATGAAAGAACTGTGTCTTTTGGAGATTGCTCCCCTAATTCTTTTGCATTATTTCTCCAAAAACATAAACAAAAAAATTTCTTTCCTTTGCTTTGTGTTTCACTATATGTAATTTGCAAATATGTCATCTGTTAGCTCTGTATTTCATTATTTTTTTCTAGCATGATAAACTTATACATGTGGATACATGATTATGGTATTATTGAAATGAATAAAGTGTTAGATAATACTTGCTCACTGCTGTTGAGTATTTACTTGGGTCACCTATTTTAAATATTTTCCATATATTGACTCATTTGATTTTGACAAAAACTCTATGCATTGCCTCTATTTTCCCAATGAGGGAATATAGGTCTGGAGATGTTATGTTAGCCAAAACCTAAAGACAGTAGAACCTCAATAGTTGACCACCTCCCTACATTGACCAGCTCCTTAAGTTGACCTAATTTTAACAGACTGAACATGCACCATAGGCACATATCAGGACAGTTGGGCTACTTCCTTACTTTGACCAACTCCATATATTGACCAGTTTGTTACAGTCCCTTGGCTGGCCAACTTACAGAGGTTCTACTATACCACATAATTTCCACAACAGGTCATGACAGAAGATTTATGAATGGGGCGGCCCCTGTGGCTCAGCAAGTAGGGCGCCGGCCCCGTATACCAAAGGTGGCGGGTTCAAACCCGGCCTCAGCCCAAACTGTAAAACAAAAAAATAGCTGGGTGTTGTGGTGGGTGCCTGTAGTCCCAGCTACTTGGGAGGCTGAGGCAAGAGAATCACCTAAGCCCAGGAATTGGAGGTTGCTGTGAGCTGTGTGACGCCATGGCACTCTACCGAGGGCGATAAAATGAGACTCTGTCTCTACAAAATAAATAAATAATAGAAGATTTATGAATGGTACCCTAGTGTAGGTTTCTAATCTCAAATATGACCACCGATCAAAAATTTTAGCACTCTTTAGAAGCTGACAACAAGAAAAATACTTGAGGTTCTTGATTTTCTGGTTTCTTGAGCCCGGGTGACATTCATATATTCATTTAATTGCATATGAAAATACCATAAAGAGAAAAAAAAAAGGAAGAGTTAATCTTACTGCCTTACTATTCAGGTTTATTCAACAATACCAGTGATCATGAAGAAATGAAAGAATGGGTAGTGGAAGATAATAAATGTATGCACATGAAGAAGAGGGTAGAACACTAAACATAATTGCTTTTCCTAACTTCATCATGCAATAGAATGAATGTTTTCTACTTGGGGCTGCAGAAATACTCATTCCCTTGATTGTTACACATCACAAACTGGTTTTGAAAAATTCAGTCAGGTGGCTAATTCTGGAACCAGATTAAAAACATGCATTGACAATCTTTATGAGGATTCTTTCTGGCATCTCTTAATTTTTTTATTGCTAAGAAAGTAAATCAACAACGCCTGTGAAATTCACACCATTTTCTTAGCTGTTGTGATTTATGGTTTGGTTGGTTGTATATTTGGCTTAAATTGGGAGTCCACTAGCTGGAATTCTAGTCTCTGAATGTTTTGTCTAACACTAAGCATACGGTTGGCTCTCAGTGAATAATAAATTATTTCAGTCGTTACCTCTAACATTCCTGTCTAGACAGTCTTCCATGTGGTACACTTGTTCCTGTTTCCATATTTTCATCAATAATAGCAGAATAAATTTGGAAGTTTATATGCATATTTCAAAAAATATCACAGCTTCTCCAAATAACCAGCACAAACTATTCTGGGAGCCATCTTTTTTAACAGAACATTTTTGAACATGTTCTAATTAGTTTGAAAGGTTTCAAAAATCATTTTTCTACCAATTAGATTTTTAAAAATAGGGACTTTATGGTATAGATATCTGGGGATAAACAATTGCTACCTTTCTTTCTATTGATTCCATTTAATGATGAATGCCTGGGCTACTGTCCACTGTGCAATGAATTATGTGTCCTGTAAACAAGAATCCAATTTTTATTAAAGGTCACACAAATCAGTTTTACATAATGTTTCAAATTCAGAATTATTGATTCTTATTTCCTAAGGCAGGATGTTCTGGTACTATTAACTTCTTCCTACTTGTTTGAGTATATGTAAGAAGGGCCATGAGCAGTAAGTAACACTATCTTTCATGAAAGCACGGATGTCATTTATATCTGGGACTGCCAATCCAGAGCTAGCAACTTGAAGAAGAACAGGATTATGCATGGTATATAAAGCATGTTGTCATCTGTTTAAAGATGATCCAGCACATCAAAAATACTGGCAATTAGAATTTTCAAATATTGTTTAATAGAATTTAAGCAATAAAAATTACTGTTTATTAGGTTCCCTCTGTCATCTTCTGGGTTCCTGCCTCTGTTTTACTTTCATATTTCCTTACCCCTTTAAAATGGGCAATGTGACTTTCACAATAGGAATATGTTGAAATTAGTTTAAACTGATGCTATGAAATACATTCTAATAAATTCTTCTTCTTTTTTATTGGTCTTATTTTTTAGTTTTGGAGCCCAGGTCTCATTTGTCACCTGTGCTAGAGTGCAACATTGAATTCCTGGGCTGGGTGATCCTCCTGTCTCAGCCTCCTAAGTAGGAGGAACTGGGACTACATGTGTGCACCACCACTCATGGCTGGTTCTTAAATGTTGTGTAGAGGCAGGGTCTTGCTGTGGTGCCCAGACTGGTCTTGAACTCCTGGCTTCAGGCATCCCTTATGTCAGCCTCCCAAAGCACTGGGATTATAGGCATAAGGCCCTGATTTCCGTTCTTGAGAAAACCTGGTTAACATGTCTTGAGAGCTCTTATTGCTTACAGCAGTGATTTTCAATAAAATGTTTCCTGAATCTCCAATATACAAAATGGGTAAAATGATCAGTTTACTAGAAGAGGGCTGGCCTGGAGCCTTGTCTATTGGGTCTCTCCTCAGATCCTGTAAGGGTGCTGGAAAATCCATAGATTCTTTTGGAAGTAACTAGACTTTTTAAAAAAATTAAATCATAACTGTGTACATTAATCCATTTATGAGGTACAATGTGCTGATTTGATATACAATGTAGAAAGCTTACATCAAATTTGTTAACATAACCATCACCTCACTTATTTGTTGTGGTAAGATATTTATACTCTAATCTTAATAGTTTCAAAAGGTACCATTGCATTATGCATATTAGGTGAAGTCCCACCAAATACCCTACCTCCTTCTGGACTCTCCCCTCCCCTCTCCTCCCCTCTCCCTCCTCTTCTTTCCTTTTTTACTGGACTATAGTTGAGTTTTATCATTCGTATGAATGTGTAGGTGATTATATATTGGTTTTGGAGTAGTATTGAGTACATTGGATACATTTTCTTCTATTCTCGAGATACTTTACTAAGAAGAATATGTTCCAGCTCCATCCAGGTAAACATAAAACATGCAAAGTCTCCAAATTTTATGGCTGCATAGTATTCCATGGTGTACATATAGCCTTTTGAATGAAAGAAATCTCTATTCTTTCATTATCTGGTCTCTTCCTACCTAAATAACGTAACTTCTTACCTTTTCCTTTTTTTTTTTATGTTTCAGCAACACAAATGTTGCTAGTTCTAGTACTCACCATGTTGTGTGTGTGTGTGTTGTCGTTTACTTGCATAATTTATTCTTGTAGACTAGAATGCCCACCCCTTTTCTTTTTGATCCTGCCTATTTTCTATTCTTTGACATGCCTCTCTGAAGCCTTCCTCAATTTCCCCAAGAATCCTTAGAAGCACCTATATCTGTGGTTCCATGATATTATATACAAACTACCTACATCTTAGCAGTTATAGAACAATTCTATAACTGTGGATCACATCTGTCCACACTAAGCTGTTACCTCCTTCAAGTTAGCTCTGTATCTTTTCATCATTTTACTACTTGTCATCTCACTGTAAGTGATCACTACTGAATATGTATTTGGTGAACAAAATAATTCAAATTCCATTGTAATTTTTTTATAGTTAAAATCATGTACTTTCAGTTTGGCACCCGTAGCACAGTGGTTATGGCACTAGCCACATATACCGAGGCTGATGAGTTCCAGCCCGGCCCAGGCCAGCTAAACAACAATGACAACTGCAACAAAAAATGGCCAGGCATTGTGGCAGGCACCTGTAGTCCCAGCTACTTGGGAGTCTGAGGCAAGAGAATCATTTAAGCCCAAGAATTTGAGGTTGCTGTGAGCTGTGAAGCCACGGCACTCTACCGAGGGTGACAGAGTGAGACTCTGTCTCAAAAACAACAACAACAAAAAAAAAAAAACTAAAAAAAAAAAAAACCATATACTGTCTAGATTGCTGCACATCCTTCTTGAAAACTCAGCTCCAGGAAACACTGTCATGAAATCTGAGTAAAAGGAAAATTATTATTTCCTGTTGTATTGAGTTGAAGCTGCTATGATAGAGGAACTAAGGGTAGACTATTTTGTTAGTTAAGGAATTCCTGATGGTAACTACATATATTTAGAATTTTGAAAGTAAATGTCCCCCCCAAAAATGGTTTTGGTGCTTCCTTGCTCATTTGTCTCTCTGGAAGCCAGCTCCTTCAATTCACTTAGCAAATTATCCTCCTACTTTGAGACACTTGGTTTGAACTTCAACAGAGGGCAAAAAGGACAAACAGCCATGGTAGGTCATGTGAGGATAGTAAACTTGGCTGACTACTCTCTCCTCTTCTGGAGTCTGATCAATATCTGTAGGTGAAAAAAACCTCATTAGGTCATTGAAATGTTTATTAGCTAGTTTCAAGTTTTCTGGCATTATAAACTTTCTAAAAATATCTCAGATGGTTTTTGAAAATCAGACATGGATTTTTTAAAAAAGATTTATTTGGATATAGCATAAACAATGGAATTTTCATAATGTTTATCATCACATGCATATAAGCACGTTTTGATACCATACCCCTGTCATTAGGGATGGTTGAATTTTGGGCACAGATCGGGTCTGCTGGTTTTTTTCCACGCTCCTTCCTTGATGCCAGAAAAACCCTACTTGGCTCCAGTAATTCCAAATCATTCCAGCAACTTCTTAAGATTGATAAATATTACTCTCAAGACTATAAAGGCTAAGAGGAAGAATAATTAATAAATCATAACTCCTACTGCAATGAATGTATGTTATATGAGTTATATCCATTAATTGTATAGGCTTTTATTTCTTGTACCTAAAATTTTGAATGATTTTTGTGTAAAGACTTTTAAAGGATTTTTAGCTCTTAGTAAGTCTAAGAATTTCGAATTGTGACTAAAATAGAACACTTGAGATCACAATTAATTTTTACGTAATGCCTAAATATGTTACCACCTGTTATCTTGTAGCCATCTTGTGATGTGACTGTTATTTCTGTTCTACAAAGAACCTGTCTTGATTGATTATGTCTCTAGTTGGGTTTATAAAAGATACTAGAATCTGTGGCTTTATTAGTTTTAGATATTCTTAGCTATTAATCTCTTCAAATACTGCTTTTGACCATTTTATTTCTCCTCTCTCTCTCTGGAATTGTTAAGTATAAGTGATGTTACCTGTTAGATTCTTACTCTGTCCTCTTGTGACTTTTTCTAGCCTCTCAGTTGCCCATCCATTTGTCTCTGTGTGTTTCAATATGGATGTTTTGTTCTGATCTCTCTTTCAGTTTGGTAATTCTCTTTTCACCATTTCTCACCTGCTGCTATATCCTTTTATTATGCTATACATTGAATTTTAATGTGATCTTATAGATCAGTGAATCCATTTTCTATCCACTGCTGAAACTTTTAATCTTGTCATTTTCTTGAACATAGTAAATATTGTTATTTGAAAGTATCTCTCTAATATATGGAGCTTTTGTGTGTCTATTTCTACTCTCTGTTGTTTCTGCTATTTCATGTCTGATTACTTTGTATTGCATGTCAGACCTTGTGTTATGGACTGTATATTGTGTCCTCCCAGAATTCATATGCTAAAACTGGAACCCCTAATGGGCAGTATTAAAAGGTGGAGCATTTGAGAGGTAATTAGATCATGATGGTGAAGTGTCCATAATTCTTCACTACCTTATTAGTTGTCTGATGTTTTCAAACAAAATTAAAAAATGAATACTTTGCTAACTTTTCTATTGCCTCCAGCAGGAGGATAATTCTGAGTTATTTAGTCTGCTGTCACCCAGAAGCAGAAGACCTTTGGTATTCCTCTGCATATGTGTAAACCTGGCTTACTTTGTAGAAAACTGGAAAAAATATGTTTCTTACTATATAGCTAGTCTTAGTTGCATAGATAAAAATAAATGTTTTTGCAAGTTGGTTGTTTGAATTTGAAGAGCATTTTTTTTCCTACAAAAAGAGCTATATGCTAATTAGATATCAAGCATATTCTTGAAAATTTCTGTTATCTTCACCTCTTGGACTTGGTTCTCTAGAACAGAGCCTGATACTGGCATTCTTTTGCAAGTTGTTTATTAAGAGAATGTTCTCAGGAGAAAAACTTGGGAAAACTAGGGGTAGCCAGATAGGGCAAGGAAAAAAATCAAATAAAAATGGGGTTCAGATAAAGTCTGGCCTCATCTCTGGGGTGATCTAGGGCATAAAGCTTGCCATGGTATTGCCCCAAATAATGGCAAAGGGGCTACATTTTTATGGCCCTCATTTAGTCAAGGATTGACTATCAGCTGCTCCTTTGGAGGGAGGTTATCACTTCTCAGGCTTTCTCATGCAAGGGAGTTCCTGTCAGCTCATGGAAAGCGTGGCTGTGATCTCTTAGCAGCCAGCTCACAATAGGTGAGTGCCCTCTCTCAGGGAAGGGGATCTGAGCCAGACATCAACAGCAATCTTCTAGATCCTGTAAACTACCTGAAGTATAGGGCAGTATTTTTTATACTATTGAATTTAATCTCTAAGAATAATAGTGTCTGTTTGAGAACACGCATTTAGATGTTATATTTGGAATGCTTTTCTTGCTCTGTTGATGCTGGAGCAACTTTTCTACACTTCCCAACTGCCAGACAGAGAAATAGGGAGCCTGGCGGAGAGCCTCCTGGAAGGAAGATGATAGAAAAGCGACAGTCTTTATGGAGGCAGATAATAATGAGTTATAGGGAACTTGTGAGGCGCTAAGGAATCAGAACTATTCTTAGACTTTCTAATTTCTAGGTTACTTTTGTTATTCCCTCACCACTCCCACCTCGTCTTTCCTTGTCTCCACCTGTACCTTCTTCACAGGACTTCTTCCTGGTCTTCTGGGGAACATAAGAGTGAAATACTTTCCATTCTTTTCCTCCTCCTTCAGTAAATTACAAACCTTTTCAAAACCCTCTCAGACTGACATTCTCCCAATTGTTTTCTCCCTTTTCATTTAGACCATGTATTAGAAAAAAGCAAAACTAAGTTGCAAAGAAAAAGTTACTTTTGCCTGGCAAAATGCACACAGATTTGGAGTTATGCAGATCTGGGTTCAAATCTGTATTGGTTCCTTTAATTACTAACTGAACATCATATTTGGAATAATGATAGCTATTTGTTATTATTGTAGATAGACACTAGGAGAAAGATTATAAAAGGTCTACAAAAAGAAAAAATGAATCAAAAATTTAAAATATTCTACTTAGTATAACTTGAAGTTGTTGTCCTTTTTATTGTGGTAAAAAATACACAACATAAAATTTACCAGCTTATCATTTTTAAGGGTACAGTTTAGTAGTGTTAAGTATATTCCTATTGTTGTGAAACATATTTTCAGAACTTTTTCATCTTATAAAACTAAAATGAACTCCCCTTTTATCCATATTCTGTTTCTATGAATTTGATTACTTTTGATACTTCATATAAATGGGATCATATAGTTTTTTGTTTTTTTTTTTTGTCATTGACTTACTTCACTTAGCACCATATCATGTGTCTGAATTTCCTTTTAAGGCTGACTAATACTCCCTTGCATGTATGTACCACATTTTGTTTATCCTTTGATTCTTTAATGAACATGGAGGTTGCTTTCATCTTTCAGCTATTGTGGATATTACTCCTATGAACACGGGAACTAAAATATCTCTTTGAGATTCTGTTTTTACTTCTTTTGGATATATAGCAAAGTTAGAATTGCTAGATCATATGATAGTTCTACTTTTAATTTTTTGAGGAAACTTTATACTGTTTTCCATTATAATTCCACAAAAGGTTTTGCTTTTTCCACATTCTCCCTAACAATTGTCATTTTCTGTTTTTCAGATAGTAGCCATCCTAATCAGTATGAATTAATATCTCATGATTGTGATTTGCATTTTCCTTGTAATTAACAATGTTGACCATCTTTTCGCATGCTTGTTGACCATTTGTATATTATTTTGGATAAATGTCTACTCAAGTTCTTTGTCAATCTTTAAAATTGGGTTATTTAATTCTTTGCTATTGAGTTGTAAGGGTTTTTATAAATTCTGGATATTAACTCTTTATGAGATATATGACTTGCAAATATATTTTCCCTTTCTGTAGGTTGCCTTTTTATGTCATTGATTCTGTTCTTTGATGTGCAAAAGATTTAAAGTTTGAGGTAGGTTCTCTTGCCTACTTTTGCTTTTCTTGCCTACACTCTTGGTGTCATAGCCAAGAAAAGCTTGCAAAGTACAATGTTATAAAGCTTTTGCTGTATATGTTCTTCTAGGAGTTTATAGTTTTGGATCTCTTATTTCTTTTGAGTAAACATTTGCATATGGTGGACCTTATAAGTGAGGATTTATTTCTGGGCTAACTGTAGAATTTATTCATCTATATTTATTGTTATGCTAATACCACATTGTTTAATTACTGTGACTTAGTAATATATTCTGAAATCTTGACATAAATTTGAGTTTTCCAACTTCATTCTTTTTCAAAATTGTTTTGATTATTTGATGTTCCTATATAAATTTTAGTGTGAATTTTTTTGTTTCTGCAAAAGATTTTAATAGAGATTTCCTTGAATCCATGTATCACTTTGGTGGTATGGACATCTCAACAATATTAAGTCTTGTAGTCTATCATGAACAGAATGTGTTGCCATTTGTTTGTGTTCCCTTTAATTTTTTTCAGCAATGTTTTGTAGTTTTCAACGTACATGTCTTTCATCTCTTGGTTGAGTTTGTTCTGAGATTTTTTCCTTTTAGATGCTATTTTATTAAATAGAATGATTTTCTTATTTTTATTTTTGAACTATTCATTGTTAGTGTATAGAATACAACTCATTTTTGTGTGTTGATTTGATATCCTGCAGAAAAAAATTTATTGTTTCCTCTCCAATGCAAATGCTTTTCGTTGCTTTTTATTGCCTAATTGCTATAACTGGGATTTCTAATATTATACTGAATAGTAGCAGCAAGAGCTGGGATCCCTATCTTGCTTCCAATATTAAAGAAAAACTTTCAGTCTTTCATTATTGAATGTGATATTTGCTGTGGGCTTTTAATGTAAAGCTTCTATTATGTGGAGATAGTTTCCTTGTATTTATAGTCTGTTCAGTCCTTTTACTGTGAAAGGGTATTGAATGTTGCCAAGTGCTTTTTCTGCATCAATGATCAAGGAGCTTTTGTCCTTCCTTTATTCTGTTAATGCAGTGTATTATCTCGATTGATTTTCTTATGTCAAAATCACCTTGCATCCCAGGAAGAGACCTCACTCGGCAATGGTGCTGTTGCATTCAGTTGGCTAGCATTTTGGTGGGAATTTTTGTGTCAATATTCATCAAAGATAATGGTCTATAGTTTTCTTTTCTTGTGTTGTCTTTGTCTGACTTTGGTATCAGGGTAATGTGGGTCTCACAGAATGATTTTGAAAGTGTTCTCTTTAAATGTTTTGAAAGAGTTTCTGGAGGATTAGTGTTAATTCTTTTATAAATATTTGAAAGAATTTTCTAGTGAAGCCATTCAGTCCTGGGCTTTTTATTGTTGGGAGGTTTTAAATTTCTAATTGAATCTCCTTACTAGTTCTTGGTTCTGGTCAGATTTTCTATTTCTTCATGATTCAGTATTGATAAGTTGTGTGCTTCTAGGAGTTTATCCATGTTTTTCTAGATTATCTAATTTGTTGGCATAAAATTGCTCATAATATTCTCTTATAATCCTCCTCCAATGTCTTTGACATTGGTTCTAATATCCTTCTTTCGTTTCTGGTTTTATTTATTTGCCTATGTTTTTTTTCTTAGTTAATCATGCTAAAGGATTGTCAATTCTGCTTACCTTTTCAAAAACCAAATCAGTTTTGCTGATTTCTTTCTACAGTTTTCTATCCCCTATTTTGTTTATATTTTGGGTTTCTCTACTGTCTTGGTTAGGTTGTTGATTTAAGATCCTTAAGATCTTTCTTGTTTTTTAATGTACACATTTGCAGCTATAAACTTCCCTCTTAGTACTATTTCCATTGCATTTCATAAGTTTTGGTATGTTATGTTTTCGTTTGCATTTTTTCAAGGTATTTTGTAATTTTTCTTGGGAATTTTGACCTGTTTATTATTTAGAGTTTATTATTTAATTTCTATATATTTGTTCATTTTTTATTTTTTATTCTGCTATTGATTTCTAGTTTTATTCCACTGAGATTGGAAAAGATTCTTTGTAAGATCTAAAACTTCCTGAATTTGTAACCCTTGTTCTATGGCCTTACATATGGTCTGTTTTGAAAAATGTTCTATGTACACTTACGAAAACTGTGTATTTTCCTGTTTCTAAGTGGAGTGTTCTACATATGTCTGCAAGATCCAATTGGCCTATAGTCTATGGGTCTATAGGTCTTCTTATTGATTTTTTGTCTGGTTGTTTTATATTGTTGAAAGTGGTTTTTTCATGGTTACTATTTCAGTTACCTAAAAAATTAAAGCTATAGCATTTTATTTTAAACTAAAACAAGTTCATTTTAACCACATAAAAAAACTACTTCTTTATAGCGCCACTCCTGACTTGAGTTACTGACGTCACAAAATAAAACACAATTGTATATCCTATATTAATAAATTGTATTCCCAATAAAGGAATTAAAGGATTGAATGGCAGATCTATTTTTAGATCTCTAAGTATTCTCCAAATACAGGGAAAAGGGAAAGGGAGGGGCTGGGGGAGGATGGGTGGAGGGAGGGCGATTAGTGGGATCACACCTACGGTGCATCTTAGTAGGGTACTGGAGAAACTTATTAAATGTAGAGTATCAATGTCTTTATATAGTGATTAAGAAAATGCCATGAAGGCTATCTCTCACAGTACGATCAAAATGTTTCTGATTGTATATGAAGCACATTCTACCCTATGATTGCACCAATGTACACAATTATGATTTAATGAAATTATTTTTAAAAAGGCAAAAAAAATAGTAAACAGATTTATAGCTATTTTTAATGTTTTAAAATTTTATTTACCAAAATTACCATAATAAAAGTTAATGTATTTGTTTACTTATATTTATATTTGCTAGAGAACTTGTTTTTTTCCTATGATTTGATGTTATAGTCTACTGTCCCTTTGTTTCAGCTTAAAGTATTCCTTTTAGCATTTCTAATAGAGCTTGTCTACTGCTAGTAAGCTCCTTCAGTTTTTATTTATCTGGAAAAGTATTTCTTCTGTATTTTTATTTTTGAAGTATAGTTTTGCTGGAATATACATAAAAGGAAATAAAGAGTAAGTCACTGTAAAAATTAATGAAACAAAAAGTAAGGCAGTAGGAGAGGAAAGGAGGAACCAAAAAAGCATAATATATACAGAAAACAATTAACGGGATTTTTTTTTTCTTTCAGAATCTTAAATACATCACTTCATTCTCTCTGGCCTGTAAGATTTCTGCTGAAAAATCCAGATAATCATATATAAGCTCCATATGCAATGAGTCACTTTTCTTCTGCTGCCTTTTTTTGTTCTTTTCTTTCTTTCTTTTTTTTTTTTTGACATGGACTCTCACTTTGTCACCCTGGGTAGAGTACGATGGCATTGTCATAGATCACAGCAACCTTAAATTCTTGGGCTCAAGAGATCCTTTTGTCTCAGCTTCCCATGTAGCTTGGATTATAGGCACCCTCCACAACACTCAGCTAGTTTTTTCTATTTCCTTCATTCCTTTCAGCCTTTGAATACTTTGATTCCATGATTTTAAGTGACCTGTTTTCAACTTCACTGATTTTGTTGTCTGCCTGATAAATTTTTCTTTAATCCCCTGTAGTGAATGTTTCAGTCTATGGTTTGTATTTTTCCACTCCAGAAATTTCTGTTTGGTATTACTAATCAGTTTCTATCCCTTCGTTAATATTTTCATTTTGGTTGTGTGTTATTGTTCTGATTTTATTTTATTTTTCTAAAATCAGAAAAATTATATATATCTGGTTTCTTTTTCAGCTTTATGAACATCTTTATGATGGTTATTTTAAATTAGTTGTCATAGCTCTGAATTCTGTATTTCTTTAGGGATGGATTCTGGAGTTTTATTTGGTCCTTTCATTGTGCCAAGGTTTCCTGTTTCTTTGTACGCATTGTGATCTTTGCCTGAGATTTGGGCATTTGGAAAAACATCCATCTCTCCAAGATTTTGCATGCTGAATTTGTGCAAGAGAATAGCTCCACCAATCAGCCAGTCAGAGGTCCCAGGACCTCTCAAATCTTTTCTGATTTATTGCTCTCCCTGGTATCTGCCTGCAGAATTATAGCTGTAACATACTGCAGTGTTATCCTCTGTTTTCAGTGGCTTGCAAATTATTCCACTGGACCTGTCAACATTTAGAGTTAAAAGAAACAGAAACTAGTACCTTGTGCAGCCCCCAGACAAGCTATAACATAGGTGCATCATCTACTCTTTTGTTTCCAACCTGACAGAGAAGTCCAAAATAAGGCATTTCCGTTTCGCTATGCTACACCAACACTATGTAGTGTTGGTGGGAGGGGCATTAATGGATGTGCAAAATGTTCAAATTCTTACCATTTTTGCTGATTTTCCTTCTCTGTTTTATGTCAGCTTAGGTTATGTAGTTTCTCAAGAGATCTCTAGAGCTCTCACAGAGGTTTTCTGGTCCATATACTGTTGTTAACTCAGTTTCTCTGTGGAGGAAGGTAAGTCTGAACCTTCCTAATCTGTCATCGTGTTGATGTTACTATATGGAACTGCCTTTTGTCAAATGAATGGCCATGTAAAATGTGTCTGTTTTATGAATCTCTACTTTCATAAGTTATTTTTTCTTAAAATTCAATATATTACTATGAAAATCTCATTACCTCTTGCTCTTCATCTCTCTCTGGGGAAATTACATTTACATTATTAATAGTGACCTGGCATAGTACCTTCCCAATATATTTGCTTGTTCTCTTTACATATCATAAACTACAAGTGAAGTTGCCAGCCACTATTGTCCATGTCAAGTTATTCCTTCTATCCATTTGGAAAATCTCTCTTGCATTAAAGTTACAATTGTAAAAATACATTTTAAAATAATGCATAAATGCCAGTATTTTTACTTGAGCTTGTATGATCCAGACATCATGAATTGGAAACCTGTCTGTTGTGTTCTACTATTATGATAGAACAATCATGGCCTAAATAATAGATTCTGGTTTCTAAGGTTTTTACCAAATTTTCCTTGGCATCTCAGCTATCAGTTGGAAAATTGTAAGGCACTAAGTGGTTTCCCAGGCCCTGAAAGAATTTGGGTCACTCTCTAAGGAAGCTATTTTTTCTAACATGCTGTTTTTATTAATGCCTTAACAATAACGAACACTGAGTGCTGTAGAACATGAGATAGGACAACCTGTTCACATTTAAAAATCTAACCTGCCAAGAAAACACCACCTCCTTCTTGGCCTGCACCAAGGTACTTGGAGAGGTGCTGTACTTTTTGTGTGGGCAAGGAACTTTCTTTTTCTCTTTGGTTATCAGAAGATTAGACTTGCACTTATTCTGCCTCCCAGCCCAGGTTATTATTCAGAATGTCTCAAGCAAATTTTTGAAGAGATTAAAAGGTTAGCATATCCTTTTCTAGTTAGATCTGGGGTTTTGTTTCTTTATTTAGAGCTGTGTCTGGGATATTTGACGAGTGATTAATGATACTGGTATATGAATCTGGGCATAGAGATTATGGGGTCACCTCTCATTCTGCACTCTTCCCTTTTTATAATTCTGCCCCGTAATGAGCAATAGTAGAAGAAGCAGTCCCAGTCTAATATCCCTGACAGAGTCTGTCTTGCATGGGTTGCAGTTTTCCAGCCTAAGCTGCTTTAATTGTCATACAAATTGCGTCATCTTGAAGATCTTTATTAAGGAGCCTGTTCTCATAATATTGCCAGACAGGCCATTGTTGATTTAATCTATCTTCAATAAGTTCATTTTTACATGAACTCAGATGGAGAACAAGAAGCATTTGCAGAAATCAGCAGTGGAAGGCTGGCTCCTGGAAGTGGACTATTTACAGTGTGTAAACTTGATGGCTAGGTAGGTTTACCTTGGTCTAATTTTATCTTCACTATGTCCTTATTCACTTTTATCCCTTTTTATTTTCTTAACTTATTTTTCCCTTGCTGTCCCCCCCCCTCCACTTTCCAGACATAAAGACTTCCAGGGATGGTGAAATCACAGCTTACATTTCATGTTTGTATCACCCTCCTCTTAAGTTTTTTTGAAAGGGGTAGAGCCAGCTGCACCAAAATTGTGTCTATGATGTCTCCCTTCCAGCCACAAAGTTATTCCTCTGCAGTTTTATTTCCTCAGCTAAGAAAAAATTCATAAAATGAACCAAAGAGGCGAATTACATCAGTGACTGAGTAAGCATAACTGAGGGGCATTTACAAAATAGAAGTGTACATAGGAGAGGCCTGCTTTCTAACCAAAGGTCTGTATTGCAAATATCTGCCTAGCTGTTATGTTCTGGGAAGGGAGATACAGAAGGAAGGGAGGTTATTTTAGAGTGACCTCGGGCTACACATTTATATAAGATCAACCCAAACCTGATTTGCTTCTATCCCAGATGCCCAGTCATTTGCAATAGGCCTACTTATCATATTGCTTCACTTTTACTCAGGGTCTATGGAAGCACCTGAGCTTCCATTTACTTTACGGGAGTTGTTATCTGTACCGCCTTAGGGGCACCACAGTAAAAGGGGACTAAGTAATGTAGGTAGTATCAGGTAATTCTCAACTGTGATTTCAGATGGGGGGCATGGGAAGGATGAGAATAGGAAGGTAAAAATTTTCTAGTCCTCCTGCTTTTATTTTTAAGAGTCAAAAGCTTTGTTAATAAAGTGAATGAGATTATGCTAGCTGAGTATAGGCTGCAACTTTCTTCATTCCAGACACATTCTAGAATAAGATTCCACAGTGTAAGAAGCTTCCCTTGGGCCTGAGATGAAAACAAGGTCATTTTCCCAGGGGAGTAACCCATCGAGCAAGCGTTTAAAATAAACAAACTGCCTGGCTCTGGCTTGAAACAAGCAGTAGTTATCAAGATTTACTGCAACTGACTTTGGGCCTCATCCAAATGTTGAATTAATGCAAGTTTCATATTAACTAAAATGGAGTCTCACTTTTGGCAGATACAATAGGAAAGCTCCTTTCTCAGATTCTGGGAGATTCAATTAATTGCCTTTTCACCCCCAACGTGGATCTCTAAACATAGTAACAAGAGAAACAAGTCCTTTTGTAAGCTTTATTTAAGAGGTCCAATTTCAATGCTCATAAAACAAAAAAGCACAATTGATTTATCATATGCATCATTAGGACAACCTTCCTAGTTAAGTTTTTAAAAATATGTAACAATTCACAGTTAAAATCTCACCATATACAAAGAGACGTGGCTCTTCTCTGCCTGCCCTGCTAGTGGACATTGAAATAGAGGATTGTAAAAGTGAAAATATGATCTGGGATTGAGGTTCCGATTTCAGAGTCACTTTATCACTGAAATTTTTGAAATGGGTGAGATTGTCTTCTTTTGGGAGAATGAAAAGACTCGGGAGAGAGAGGGGGATCACTGAAAGTGCGTAACCTAAATCTCACTAGGACAATGGACTACTTTTTAAAAAATGCCAATGACTATTAGTCACAGCCTCAAACCATTCTGCCCTTTCGGTGTCTGTATAAGAATACTGTGGGAAAAGGGATAGTGGTAAAAGTAAAGTATCGTCATCAGATACTTGTAGGCAATTCCCTGGGTTGTCTTCTTTTTCTCAATGAGAACCAGCTCTAAAAGAATCACTCACAAAGTTTAGCAGTCCCTGTGAAATAGGACTGCCATTACAATAGGACTGCTCTGGAGGGATAGTTACTAAGTTACAGGTATATTCTCAGATGCAGTGAGTTGGCCACTTTTTGACATAACTTTGTGTTGCCTAGAATCTGCAAAGCCTTACAAATATAAAGTCTAGTGTTGGCTTGTCATTTGGAGAAATCTGAAGATATGAAACTTGTTAGCATTGATTGTGACAACAGAAAGAACTCCTGTCATAGAGTCTCTGGGAAAATATGAGTAACTCTCACACCCAACAGGGTCTCTGTAGCTTTTGCAGAACAGACCTCAGTTCTTATGAGGCTCTACTTGAAGGAAGATAGAGAACAGGACAGGAGGATGAGAGAGGTCCAGGCTTACCCGAAAGAGACTGTTGTAGTTTGGGTCTTAGATGACCCCTCATGGTCTGAGCTCCCTAGTATTCACACCCTAACACTCTCTTCTAACCCGCAGAACATGGTAAAGGTGGTGTGATATCACTGTCAGGAAGTCATTACTCAGATCATGATTTATATCTTGCTGGCTGACTCTGCCCTTTGCCTTCTTGGCTTGAATGCTTTGCTGAAGCAAACAGCCACATCAATGGTCTCATGTGGCAAGGAAATGTGAATAGCCCCTGGCCAATGGTCATCTAGAAACTGAAGCCTTCAGTCCAGTAGGTCTCAGGTAAGTGAACTCTGTCCATAGCCACATGAACTCAGAAGCAAATCCTTTCCAGTTCAGTGTTCTGATGAGACTTGTATAAGCATAGTGAGCAGTCCCAGCTGGCACCTTGTTTGACAATCCCAAAGGACCCAGCTAAGTCATTTCTGGATTTCTGAAACTCAGAAACTATAGATAATAAAGGTATATTGTTTTAAGCTGTTACATTGTGGTAATTTGTTACACAGCAAGAGATAACCAGTCCAGAGAAGTGAAGGCATGACCACCGGCAAAGGATAAGTGGAAATACGGTGGTGTTCATGGGGGTACTCAGTAATAATGATGCTAAAATCACCCCAGGAAAGATACTTACGTATCTGTGGGTAGAGACCATGATATTGGCAGAGGGCACGAGCAAGAGAAGGGCACACATGGGGCACAGGTTATGTAAGATATCTTCTACTCTCTCTTACTCAGTTTTGTTTCCCCAACTCGCTGGGTGGCAAAAGGGCAGAGGGAGGAAGTATCCAGGCAATAGGCTTTTCCTTCAAGGTGAGAGGGGGAGGTGGATGAAAAGAGCAGGCCAACCGGTCCCCGCCTGTTACTTCAAACTTTGGGAGCCTCAGTCTTTCCTATGACACAGGGGTAGAAGTTTTCCTTTTGATACATGAATGGAATGTTTAAGCAGATGCAGTTTTTTTGGAAGTCAAGAGATTTTCTAGACAACCAGGACTGGAAATTTGATACAGTGTGCATAGGATAATGCTTAGAGAAAAATAGATCTATTTTATGTATCATATACATAAAATTAAGAGATGGAGCTCTTAAGTAAATGAGTTACACGTAAGTTAATTATACGTGAATGCAGCCAAAAAGGAGTTCAAAGCTCTAGAAACTGGGGGATGATTTGGGAAATGGGATTTAGACTCTGAACTGTGAGAAAATACTTTCACATCTTAACAGGCACCAAGAACCACCTTTGTCCACTAAAGTACAATCAATGAATTTAACTTGGTAATTCTGAAATGTTTGGCAGGAGTTTGTCCATACCTGTATGTAGACCTTGATGAAGCCTGGCTAGAACATCTCTTGAATTATGTATACTCAAGTCAAATCAGGATATCGAATCAACTTAAAATATGATTTGATACTGACCACAATGGCTTACAGAGATTTGTTTTCCTAATATTTTCTGTCACTTAAATTCTAGTGATCACTCCCATTCTTTGTGGAGTCTGGTCTTAAAGGGGTTCTATTTTCTGGGACTTTCTCCTGCCTTTTTGATTACTTCTCTATTATCTCTATTTCTTTCTCTCTACTCATTTATTTCCCTTATAGAGACTAAGTCTTATCTCCTCTTGCTGTTCTTTAGAAAGACTTTTTCTTCTGCTCTTTTGCACTTTTTTTTTTTTCCAGGCTCTTGAAAGTTCAGCAAATTTTCTCCCTGGTTCTACTTAGCATTCTTTCTCTTCTCTCCCCTGCAGCTATTTACGGCTGTGATTTCATCTGAGTTGTGTATGTGAATGTCACACACACATACACATCTGTTGCTCAAACCCACCTCCCACTCCTAAAATTTTGTTGGCGACCTTAACATATCAAAAACCAATTTTTCTGTATTTCCTAGTGGTCTACTCTTCATTCTGAATCTTTTGATGGTCAAACCTGGAGTTGAATTATGGTTGCTCTTTCTTCCCCTCCATAAATTACTTTCCAAATTTTATAGATTTCCTCAGGGACACTGTACTGTGCATCTGTCTCTTTTTACACTCTTTTAATCTAGTCCAAGCTCTCATTACTTGTTGCCTGGACTATTACCATTACCTCCAATCTGAGATGCCCCTTTCTCTAACCAATTCAGCATAGTGTTAACGAAATAATTTTCATAAAAGTAAAACCAGGATCATATCCTTTCTTTTAAAAGTTCAACGGCTTTGTTTTTCCTTCTAAATTAAATTCAGACTCTTCATCCTGACACTCAGCTAATCTACTTTCTAAATTCATCTCCCTTTCTCTACTCACTGATTTCCTTTATGCAGATTAATTCTTATCTCCTCTTGCTGTTCTCAAGAGAGATCCTTTCTCTTCCACTTTGCCATCAGTGGCCAGAATAAACTTTATAATATATGTAAGCTTTAAGGTACAAATTAGGGGGTATCAATCCCTGCTCTTTTCAACATCTCCCTATTGCTTCTAGAACAAAGATGGGGGCCCTTTGCACTGTGACTCTCTTCAGGTACTTTTCCTCTCAGGCACATGGCCTTTGTCCTGCTCCTGAAACAAACTCTGCCTCTGAGCTTTCGCTCTGTTCAGTGCCTGCCCCTGGCCACCTCTTGTCCTATGGGCAGAGCAGAGTTTTTCCGAGAGCCTTTCGCACATGATCCCCGAACACGCACCAGCCCTGTACCGCCCTGTCAATCACACCATCCTGTTTATCACCCCCATTACTTTTTGTTTCTATCTGAAATTATGTTGTGATTTTAAAAAGATTGTTTACGGGTGGTGCCTGTGGCTCAGTGAGTAGGGCGCCAGTCCCATATACCAGAGGTGGCGGGTTCAAACCTGGCCCCGGCCAAAAACTGCAAAAAAAAAAAAAGATTGCATTCTTGAGATACTTTGCTAAGAAGAATATGTTCCAGCTCCATCCATGTAAACACAAAAGAGGTAAAGTCTCCATCTTTCTTTAAGGCTGCATAGTTTCACACTCTTTATGAGAATCTAATGGCAATGATCTGATGTAAAGCTGCAATGTGGTTGAATCAACCCCAAATCCTCTTTCCCCTAGTCCATGGGAAAATTGTCTTCCATGAAACCTATCCATGGTGCCAAAAAGGCCGGGGACCAGTGAAAGGTGTTTTATGGTCTCTTGGCATCACTTAGTCTAGAGACCACATAGCAAGTGGCTTCAAGAGGTAATTATTTAGCTCAGGGGAGGGAGTGAGATGTGACTGTGGTCACATTTCAGTGTCTCTCTGGGACTGAGAATTAAAGGGGACTAACACTCCTCAGATGAAATATTTATTTTTATTTATTTTTTGAGACAGAGTCACCGTTGGTAGAGTGCCGTGGTGTTACAGCTCACAGCAACCTCAAACTCTTGGGTGTAAGCAGTTCTCTTGCCTCAGCCTCCCAAGTAGCTGGGGCTACAGGCACCTGCCACAACACCCAGCTGTTTTTGGCTGCTGTAGTCATTGTTTAGCAGGACTGGGCCAGGCTCAAACCAGCCAGCCTCAGTGTATGTGGCCATTGCCCTACTCACTGAGCTACTGGTGACAAGCCGAAATGTTTATTTTTGTTCTACATCCCCATAATCAGAATGTAGTTTTGGGTCTCTCCAGTAAGTCTGGTCTGCTTGTTCATGGAATATGAACCTGGAGTAGGGGATGATGAGATGGATCAGGAATGTCTGACTGCCCCTGCCTGGTTCTGGGGATTAGAGTGTGCAGAGGCTGGGAAGGCGGGCTCTGGTGGGACTGGGTTATTCTCCAGACTGTGGTGGCAGGAAGTTATTATCCAAGGCCAAATGTTATGGCAAGAACCAAAGCAGTGAACTGGGTCAAGAATTTAGGAGGAAAACAAACAAACAAACAAACAAACAAAAAAAAAAACCAAAGAAAGAAAATAGGAGAATATGTGACAACTCCACTGGGATAGAGGCTGGGACAGAACCAAAAAATTGTATCAATAGGTGGATGGCATGGAGATGAAAGAGAAAGTAGATTGGGGACATGCAGGGTGGCGGGGAGGTTCAGAGCACTGGCTAGTATTCCTGGATCAGCAAAAGGAGCCTGAAGATATAGGGTGGGTCAGGCCAGTTTGAAAGACCAGTGGCAGGTAGATGAGACCAGACACCAGACACAGTCACTACTCTCCTAGGATGCTTCTGAAGGGGATCTAGATACAAGGAACAGGTTATAAGGACTTACTAATCTTTTGGTGTATAGGTGATCCTACCACCAGTAAACAAGGCCTGTCAGGTTCTGAAGTTAGATTAGTGACTGTTCCTTCTTGGTAGGGCAGGAGCAAGTAGTTTCTCAGGCCCTTCTTAAGCATTAGCTCCAGCCACCACTACAAAATACCTGTTAGCAAAGAAGAAATAGAAAACTCAGAAGTTATGATTTATCCTGAGCTATGAATAGTCCATCACCCCTTGTTCCTAGAGTTTCAGTGCTGGCTCTTTCCTAATTTATGGTGCACACCAGTTGTAGGCATAACAGCTTCTAATGATGTCCATGTCCTAATCCCTGGAACCTGTGAACATGTTGCCTAATATGAAAAAAGGGACTTTGAAGATGTGATGGGGGGTTGTCCTGGGTTATCTTGGTATAGCCAGCATAATCATAAAGGCCTTTATAAGTGAGAGAGGAAGGCAGGAGGGACAGGAGGAGACAGGACAACTGAAGTGGAGCTTGGAATGATGTGATAGCTTGCTTGGGCCAGGAGTCACGGAATACAGGTGATTTCCCTTCAAGAGTGAAGCAAAAAAATAGCTTCTGCCCTTGGGCTTCCAGAAGGACCACAGGCCTGCTGATTCCTTGAATTTAGCCCTGTGAGACCCATTTTGGACTTCTGACCTCCAACTATAAGATAATAAATTTGTGTTGCTTTAAGCCACTGTAGTTTTAGTAATTTATTACTGCAGCAAAAGAAACTAAGACTATCATTTATACCTAATTTGCAGCCTTATGTAATAGGTGCTTAATTTAATTTATTGGATGAAGTATGAATCCTGTATTTAACTCTAACCCCCAAAGTAGAGTTGTCTTCAGTGCTTTTAGACATTTACGTGGCTTCATTTGGATAGCTAGAAACCCAGGGAAGACTTTGCCCAAGCAAAGAAATCCCCAGGGGTTCCTCTTCCCAGACCACAAAATGCAGTGTCTACTGGGGCAGTGTCTCTCCTTGTGAGGATTGACTTTATTTGTTACCTGTCACTACTTTTATAATTTCTCTTTTATAAATCTGAGTCAAGGAGAATTCTCACAAGTTTAAAGAGCCAGGTGGGATGACAGCTGCACATAATTGTTGTCCTTACTGGAATCTTGGAGATCTTCCTTTGGAATAGACATTTTGAATAAGCAAATTGCCTCACAGGGCACTCACATGGGTGTTATGCATAATTATCTACCAAAGTTCTCTTCCTTGGGCACAGAATGTTAAGTGTCAGGGGCATTAGCACCTGAGTGTCCTAAGAGTGACTTAATTCCCTAATACCAGGCTTACAGCCACCAGGAACTAGCTGCTGGGACCGGATAGCAGCTTCTGGAGTCTTGGGAGATGGAATGAGCTACTCTGGCTGATGAAGGAATCTCCCCTGTGAAGACTCCCAGGAGCATGGGGCCTGACACTCCTTCCTCAGTAGTGCTTTTCAACAGCATAGACGTTTCCCTGGGCTCCTAGCAGAAAGGCTGAGTTCCTGCTTCCAGGAGATTGCACAAACTAACCAATTTCATTTTAATTACTTGGAGGCCAACATGTAAATTTATGTAAAAGAATTCAAATGAGCACCAGAGCCCAGATCCTGGCTGTTCCCCTACACAGGATAGCAGCCCTGACCTGCCGCCCTTGTATTTAGTTTGTTTCTGGCTGTGGGACTCTGGGGCTGTTGTGTTGGCAAAACTTGGCAAGGGTGGAGGGGCAGGCAGTGGAGGGAAGGACTTTCAGTTTAAGCAGCCACAACAACTAAAGTTCTTTCAGCAAATTGGCATGCTGTTCATAAACAGCTTGTTCAGAAGAGGATTTAGAGGCTTTATAAACTCCTTTCCTGGAAAGAAGAAGTTGGGAAAGGTTTGTCAGAACCTAACTCCTGAGATGACACCTCTGGAGTCCCCCTTATTGCTGCTGGAGTTCAGGCAAAGGCCCCTTGCAAGGCCTGTTTAAGATCTGGGCTCCTTGGGTAAAGGAAAGGAGGGGGGTGGTTTGGATGGAGCCCGCACACTCAGTGCACATGCTGGCTTGGTGGCGTCTCCTGGAGCAAGGCGACAGATTTTGGGTTTTTTTGTTTTGTTTTGTTTTGTTTTGTTTTTGGAGGCTCAGTTTTCCCTTAGGTGGTGGGCTGAAGTAAAAGGGGGGACGGAGAGAGACGACACACAGAGCTACCAAATGTTGAGGTGGGCAACTGCCTCTGTGATGTGGGTGATTTAGTTGGAAGTGGTGAGTTTGGAGAGGCAATAGAGTTAGAAAAACAGGAAAATAAAAATAATGAACAGTAAAATATCTTTGGGGTATATATTCTTTTTCTTTTTTGTAGAGACAGAGTCTCACTTTATCGCCCTCGGCAGAGTGCCATGACGTCACAGCTCACAGCAACCTCCAACTCCTGGGCTTAGGCGATTCTCTTGCCTCAGCCTCCCAAGTAGCTGGGACTACAGGTGCCCGCCACAACGCCCAGCTATATTTTTGTTGCAGTTTGGCCAGGGCTGGGTTTGAACCCGCCACCCTTGGTATATGGGACTGGTGCTCTACCCACTGAGCCACAGGCATCACCCTATATTCTTGATTATATAAAAATACACACTTGGACATATGCAAATCATGCAGGAAAGATGTTAGGAAACTATCTGGTGGTAACGTCTGTTACTCTGGCTACTATCATGATTCTCTATATGGGCACACATATGCCTGTACCTACAGATGGAATTGTATGGAGTTATACCTTTGATTTTTAATTGCCACTTTAAAAAAGTTATAGTGTTCGTTGCCCTTTTTGCTCACTTGTTCCTTCCAGCTGTGGATATTTGCCTTTCTCTCCATCCTCAGGGTCGCTGGTGTTAGCAGCCTGGTGTACATCCCTCATGTCTTTATGTTCATGTTATCATGTACAGACACTAATGCTTTTTAGGATGTGTCTTAGTTTTAGTTTTACGTCTCTGTGTATCTTGCTTTTCTCACTAGATAACAGCCCAGGGAATCCCTCTTAGTTAACCAGTAAAGGTCTAACTCGGGGCTGTGTAATAGTATCACAGTCTGGTCTTTATTGATGGGCACTTATATGTTGTCAGATTTTTGCCATCTCAAACAGTGTTTGGACGTATGTTTCTGCTTAGTGATGCCTTCATTTCAATGGGATAAATCCTCAGGAAGGGGATTGCTGGGTTGAAGGGTATATGTGTTTTCCTTAATGGTAGTTATTACTAGAGTGTTTTCCAAAAGCTGTATCAGTTCACATTTTTACCAACTACTGGTGGGGGTTCATTTTTTTCTTTGCTTCTCCAGCAGCAACTTACTTATCACAAAATTATTTTCAATCCATCAGGGGTAAAGTGATATCTCATTGTTTACCCTCATTTGCATTCTATCCAATGAGTGAAGCTAAGAAACCTTCATAATGTTCTTGACCTGTTGAATATTCTGGCACAGCAGAAGAATTGGCCTGGAAGTTGTCCCTTGACTTTTGACCTTTGGGGGTATAGCAGACCACTGGTCTATGACCTCACCCAGACACTTCTGTGCTCTGTGTTGCCTTTGGCCTTGGACACAACTGGATGGGAGCAAGTAGGTGGTGTCTGTGTTGGAAGCAGATCAACAAGGAGGATCTGGGTCACTTTAACATTCCTGGATTGGGCCTGAATGTTAAGTTGGGGGAAAATAATCTGGATGTAATCCCTAAAGGGCTGCTGGGATGGTCTGTGCACAAGAGCCAGTGGGGTTGATGAGTTCACAGGCAGGACTTCTGTAGTAGGAAAGTGGTATCGAAAGTTTGGTTGGCAAAACCAGCCTATGCGTGCTGGGTAACCAATTCATTTGCAGTCAGCTGGACTCTAGCTAGTTGTCTGGTATAGGAAGAAAGAGGGTGTGCTAAGGGGCAAGGACTGGAGACCCCTAGGAGAGGAGTAGGCGAGAGTAAGGAGAGTGTTGGACCCCTGTCTCACCAGTTATAGCAGGCAAGTCCTACCCTGAGAGGGTGGATAAGGAAGGAGCCTGGCGGCTTGGCGCCTGTGGCTCAGCGGGCTAAGGCGCCAGCCACATACACCTGAGCTGGCGGGTTTGAATCCAGCCCGGGCCCGCCAAACAACAATGACGGCTGCAACCAAAAAATGGTCGGGCTTTGTGGCGGGCGCCTGTAGTCCCAGCTACCTGGGAGGCGGAGGCAGGAGACTCGCTTGAGCCCAGGAATTGGAGGTTGCTGTGAGCTGCGATGCCATGGCACTCTATCCAGGGTGACAGCTTGAGGCTCTGTCCCAAAAAAAAAAAAAAGGAAGGAGCCTGGCTGCACAAACCACATCCACATGGAAAGACGGTAGTGGGGCTCCGCAGACACCCAGGACTTATCTCTGGACTCAAGCCCAGGAAAGCAAAATTAAATCCAGTTTGCACCAACTGGGCTCCTAATATGCTTCCTGTCCTTGGTGAGGGCTGGCACATGACACTTGGCCTTCTGTTCTCTGCCTAAGCCCACACGTGAGGGTTTTAGCTCCTCTGGCTACCTGGATGTTGAGAGGGAGAAGTAGTGAAAATGAAGCATAAATGCTGTGACTCACCAGAAATTTCTATATTTCCCTAGTAGTGAAGGCCAGCTTGAGGACAGAACATTTTGTTCCAGCCCAGGTGAGTGGCCGGCCAAGTTTTGAGAGCTAAAATAAACTCTGAATTAGGCTTTATTTTCCTTCTCCAAACATTTATTTTGGCTATCATGTTTCAAACTGGGAGGATCTCATTATTAAAAATGATTATAGTTTATTAGACATTTCATCTAAATTTTATGTTTTTCTTCGTTAAATTGTGGGTTCGGTGTTTCTCAGACCAATATAAGGAGTAATTGGGTTTTGGGTGTTTCTATACTTTTATTGGTCACTTCACACCTCTCTCATGAAGAATTCTGTTAAGGAATATGTAAGCTGCCACAGTTCTCAGCATTTGCTCTGTGAACTGGTGAAGCTGTATGAACTCAGTATAAACTCTTAGTTACTGTTGCTTTTTATTTTTTTAACTTAATTTTTGTTTAAAGCATAACTGTATACATTTATGGGGTACAATGTGATGATTTGATATACAATATGGAATGCTTCTATCAAACTAATTAACATAACCATCACCTCACTTACTTGTTTTGGGGGTATTACATTTATAAGACACTCCTAGTTGTTTGGAAATGTACCCTTGCATTGTGTTTATTAGATGAGATCCCACCAAATACCCTCTCTCCACTCTCCCTACCCTCTTTCTTTTCTCCCCTCATTCTTTCTGGACTATCTTTGTATTTTATCATTAGTACGAGCGTGTGTTTATATATTGGTTTCATAATAGTATTGAATACATTGGATACTTCTTTTTCCATTCTTGAGATACTTTACTAAGAAGAACATGTTCCAGCTCCATCCAGGTAAACACAAAAGATGTACAATCTCTCTCTTTTTTATGGCTGCAGAGTATTCCATGGTATACTTATTACACAATTTGTTTATTGATTCATGGGTGGATGGACCATTTAGCTGCTTCCATGACTTGGCTATTGTGAACTGGGCTGTAGTAAACATTCTGGTGCAAATGTCTTTGTTGTAAAATGATTTTTGTTCATCTGGGTAGATACCTAATAATGATTTTGCAGGATCAAACAGTAGATCAACTTTTAGTCCCTTAAAAATTCTCCATACTTCTTTCCAAAAATGCTTTATTAGTTTGCAGTCCCACCAACAGTGTAGAAGTGTTCCTTTCTCTCCACATCCATGCTAACATCTCCAGTTTGGGGGTTTTGTGATGTGGGCTAATCTTATTGGAGTTAGGTGATATCGCAAAGTGGTTTTGATTTGCATTTCTTGGATGATTAAAGATGTTGAGAATTTTTTTTTTTTTTTTTTTTGCAGTTTTTGGCCAGGGTCAGGTTTAAACCTGCCACCTCTGGTATATGGGGCCAACCCCCTATTCCTTTGAGCCATAGGTGCTGCCCAATGTTGAGCATTTTTTCAGGTGTTTATAGGCCATATGCCTGTCTTCAGAGAAGTTTCTATTTAAGTCAAGTGCCCACAAAGAAATGGGGTTGTTTGTTCTTTTCGTATTGATTAGTAAAGTTCTCTGTGGATTCTGGTTATCAGATCTTTGTCAGAAACACAGCCTGCAAAAATCTTCTCCAATTCTGGAGGCTGTCTGTTTGCTTTACTTACATTGCCCTTACCTATCAGAAGCTTTTTAGCTTGATCAGATCCCAGTAATATATTTTTTGTGTTGCTTCAATTGCCAGAGGGTCCTCCTCATAAAATATTTTCCCAGGCCAATATCTTCAAGCATTTTCTTTGCACTCTCTTCTAGTATTTTTATAGTTTCATGTCTTAAGTTTAAATCTTTTATCCACTGAGCATAAGTATTAATGGTAAAAGGTGAGGGTCCAGTTTCAGTCTTCTACAGGTCGCTAGCCAGTTCTCCCAGCACCATTTGTTAAATAGGGAGTCTTTTCCCCAGTGTGTGTTTTGTTGGGCTTATTAAAGAGCAAATGATGATATGTGCTTGGATTCGTCTCTAGGTTCTCTATTCTGTTCCATAGATCTATGTCTCTGTTTTTGTGCCAGTACCACGCTGTTTTGATCACTATAGATTTATAGTATACGCTAAAGTCTGGTAACATGATACCTCCTGATTTGTTTTTATTTCTAAGGAATGTATTGGCTGTTTGAGTTTTTTTTTTTTTTTTGAGACAGAGCCTCACTATTTCACCCTCGGTAGAATGCCGTGGAGTCACAGCTCATAGCAACCTCAAACTCTTGGGCTCAAGTGATTCTTTTGCCTCAGCCTCCCAAATAGCTGGGACTACAGGTGCCTGCCACAACACCCAGCCATTTTTTTGTTGCAGTTGTCATTGTTGTTTAGCTGGTCTGGGCTGGGTTTGAACCCTCCAGCCCAGGTGTATGTGGCCGATGCAGTAACCACTGTGCTACCAGTGCTGAGCCAGCTATTCGAGTTTTTTTATGATTCCATATAAAACTAAGTAGTATTTTTTAAAGTTCTTTAAAATATGATATTGGTCCTTTGATAGGGATTGCATTAAATCTGTAGATTGCTTTGGGTAGTATGGACATTTTAATAATGTTGATTCTTTCTGGCCACAAGCATGGTATAATTTTTCATTTGTTAACATCTTCAGCTATTTCTTTTCTCAGGGTTTCATAGTTCTCATTATAGAGATCTTTTACTCCCTTTATTAGATAAATTCTCAAGTATTTCATCCTCTTTGGCACTACTGTAAAAGGGATAGAGTCCTTGACTATATTTTGAGCTTGACTATTGTTGGCATATGTAAAAGCTACTGATTTGTAAGTACTGATTTTGTATCTTGAGACACTGCTGTATTCCTTGGTCACTTCTAAGAACTCTGTAGTTGAGTGGGGTTTTCCAGGTATAGGATTGTATCATCTGCAAAGAGTGAGAGTTTGAACTCCTCTGACCCCATTTGAATACCCTTGATCCCCTTCTCTTGCTGATTGCAATGGCTAGGACTCCATTACTATGTTGAATAGCAGGGTGACAATGAGCATCCTTGTCTAATTCCAGATCTGAGTGGAAATGTTTTCAATTTTACTCCATTCAATATGATATTGGCTGTGAGTTTGCTGTCTATGGCCTCCATTGGTTTAAGAAATGTCCCATCTACACTGCATTGTTACCACTGTATGTTATTTAATGTATATAATATTTTGCGTGGAAAATGTAGTTCATTATTCTTGTGCTTGCACATAAAAATTAACTCATGTAATAAAATTTGTTTTTAAAAAAAAAAGAAATGTCCCATCTAAGCCTATTTGCAAGTATTCTGATCATGAAAGGATGGTGGATATAATCAAAAGCTTTTTCTGCATCTATCGATAGAATCATATGGTCTTTGTTTTTTATTTTATTTATGTGGTGTCTTATATTTATAGATTTATATATGTTGAACCAACCTTGTTCAACAGGTTGTGTCAATCCTAGAATAAAACTAACTTGATCATGGTGTATAATTTTTTTGATGTATTGCTGAAATATGTTTGCTAGGATCCTCTTTTTTTTGGGGGGGGATTTTCTTGTTTATTGTATGAAAACATTTGTATTCTGCATTTAGTAAATTTCACCTGTACCCTTCTAAGATGCACCATAAGTGTGATCCCGCCATTTACCTTCTCTCTACCCATCCTCCCCCTCGCCATCCCTCCCTTGCCCCTTTCCAGCAAAGTATCTCAAGAATGTTTGCTAGGATCTTATTGAATATTTTTGCATCGATATTCATTAATGATATTGGTCTATAGTTTTCTTTCTTTGTTTGGTACTTTTCTGGTTTGGGAATTAAGGTGATAATTGCTTCATAGAATGTGTTGGGGAGGATTCCTTCTTTTTCTGTGTTTTGGAAAACGTTATGTAATATGGGGTACTAGTTCTTCCTTTAAGGTTTGATAGAATTCTGATATGAAGCCATCTGGTCCTGGACTTTTCTTTTTCAGGAGATTTTGTATAGTTGGTGCTATTTTGGTGCTTGATATAGGTCTATTCAAAATTTCAAATGCTTTCTGGTTGAGTCTAGGAAGGTAACGTGCTTCCAGATATTGGTCCATTTCCTTTAGATTATCATATTTTTAAGAATAGAGTTTTTTGTAGTAATCATTAAGGAGTCTTTGAATTTCTGTGGTATCTGTTGTTACTTCTCCTTTGTATTTTCTGATTGATGTTATTAAAGATTTTACTTTTCTGTTTCTGCTTAGATTAGCCAAAGGTTTATCAATTTTATTAATCTTCAAAGAACCAACTTTTTTTTTCATTGATCTTCTGAATGATTCTTTTGTTTTCAATTTCACATAGTTCTGCTCTAATTTTGGTTATTTCTTTTCTTCTGCTGGGTTAGGGGTTGGATTCTTCTTCCTTTTCCAGTTTCTTGAGATGTCCCATTGTTGCCTTACTCTCTTTCTGTTTTCTTGATGAAGGCTTCCAACACTATAAATTTCCCTCTTAGGACTGCATTTGCAGTATCCCAGAGGTTTTAAAAATTTGTGTTTTTGTTATCATTTTGTTTCACTGTGGTTATTTCCTTCTTAATCTTGTCTTTGATCTAGCTGTCATTCAGCCAAAGGTTATTTAGTTTCTATGACTTCGTTTGAGTATGACGATTCCTGTTGCTGTTGGGTTCAACTTTTATTCCATGATGGTTTGAGAAGAAACAAGGAATAATTTCTATTCTTTTAAATTTGCTGAGGTTAGACTTGTGTTCTAAGATGTGATAAGTTTTAGAGGATGATCTGTGGGATGATCTATGAATTCTCATGATTCTTCATGAGAAGAATTCATATTTAGTTTTATTAGGATGAAATGTTCTGTACATGTCTGTTAATTCCATTTGTTCTACTGTCAAGTTTAAGTCTATTATTCCTTTGTTTAGTTTCTTCTTCCAGAAATGGTAAAGGGTTGTTAAAATATCCAGCTATATACTTCAGAAAGATATCACATTGTTTATATCCATTAGGGTTTTCTTTATAAACTGAGGAGCATTTAGGTAGGGCGCAAAATGTTAATTATTGAAATCTCTTCATGTTGAGTGTTTCCCTTGAGAAATACATAGTGTCTATCCTTGTCTTTCCTTATCTTTGTTGGTTTAAATCCTATTTTTTTTTTTTTTTTGGTTTAAATCCTATTGTATCTGCAAATAAAATGGCAACCCCTGCTTTTTTGCTGATTTACATTTGCCTGCATTATAGTTGTCCATTCCTTCACCCTCAGTCTTTTTTCATCTTTTGAGGTATGATGAGTCTCTTGTAGGCAACTGGCTTGAGTTTTTGTATCCAGTCAGCCAACCTGTGCCTCTTTAGAGGACAATTCAAGCCATTTACATTAATTGAGAGAATTGATAGGAATAGTAGTGTTTTGGCCATAATGTTTTCAAAGATCCAGTGGATATTTTTAATTCTTTCACATGATGAGGGTTATGTTTTGTTTGATAAATTCTAGGTGAACTCACTTTTGGTGGTAGACCATTGTGCTGGTAATTATAAAAAAATGGGCTTGTGTATTTCCTGGAGAGCTGGTTTAGTTATGGCAAATTTCCTCAATGTGTGTATGTCAGTAAATTATTTGATTTCTCCATCACAAATGAAACTTAATTTAGCTGGATACAGGATCCTGGACTGAAAGTTGTTTTGTTTTAGGAGATTGAAAATTGATAACCATCCTCTTTTGGCTTGAAAAGTTTCAGCTGAAAGATCTACAGTCATTCTAATATTTCTCCCTTTTAGGTAATGCTTTTCTTACATCTGGTTGCTTGCAAAATTTTCTCCTTAATATTAATATTAAGTTTGGCAAAGTCAATTACAATGTGTCTAGGAGTTGCTTTATTTGGATTGAGTCTTCTTGGGCCTCTGAAACTAACTACTATCTGAAATTCTGTATGTCTTGCAATGCTTGGGAAATTCTCCTCCATAATGTTTGGGAGTACAGCCCCTGAGCCTTTAGGACCATCCTTTTCTCCTTCAGGAATTCCCATAAAATGAATGTTTGATCTTTTGGAGTGATCCCACAGCTCTCTCAGGGAATGATCAGGTTTTGCTTTCCATTTCTCTGCCTCTTGTGTGCTTGGGATTGTTCAAAAGCATTGTCTTCAATTTCAGAGATCCTTCCTTCTGCCTGCTAAACTCTATTACTGAAGGATTCTGCTGTATTTTGAATCTTGAATAATTTTTTCATTTCCTTGAGCTCAGTTATCTCTTTTTTCATTATGTCCATATCTTATATGATTTTTTCTTTGAATTCATTAATTTATTTTATTTTTTTTATTTTTATTAAATCATAATTGTGTACATTGGTGCAATCATGGGGCACAATGTGCTGACTTCATATACAATATGAAATATTTTCATTGAACTATTTAACATAGCCTTCATGGCCTTTTAATCACTATATGAAGACATTTATA
>CAUYRH010017672.1:0-27151 GCA_963574655.1 Perodicticus potto
CTCACAGCAACCTCCAGCTCTTGGGCTTAGGTGATTCTCTTGCCTCAGCCTCCCGTGTAGTCCCAGCTGGGACTGTAGACGCCCACCACAACACCCAGCTATTTTTTGGTTGCAGCCATCATTGTTTGGCAGGCCCCGCTAGATGCGAACCCGCCAGCTCAGGTGTATGTGGCTGGCGCCTTAACTGCTTGAGCCACAGGCGCCAAGCCTGAATTCTAGTATTTTTACCATCTCTCCCCGTTCCCCCACACCTGGAAGTAGTAAGCTCCCTAGGACAGCACAGCCTCACGCCTGCTGGGAACTCTCTAACTCACTGGAACTCAGCTAAGTGGCCAGCAGAGGAAAACAGAGGACTAGACTGGTGTGATGGATCTGGAGACGGGATGGTGGACAGCAGGAGGCCTCCCCCCTACTCCTTCCATCCCCTCCCCCATGTGGATCAAAGAATAGATCTGGGAAGGTCTGAGGCTGGGGGCCCCCTTCAGGGACCAATACAGACCCACTGGGACACAGAGGACTTTCAGCCCCCCCCCCCAGCCCGCCCCGTGCAGGTGCCTGGAGCCAAGCTGTCTGGCATCTCAGGCTGGGAGGTGCTGCCAAGGAGTCCACCTGCCAAGACCCCCAGGCCATTTCCATTGGGGAAAAGCCCACACCCTAGGTCAAGTCAGTGCTCAGGTCCTAGCCTGGTAGGAAGGAGACAGCCACCACCCCGCCAGGCTCCTCTGGAGGGGTGTGTGCTGCATACAGGGTCCCACAAGCACTTTGGGGTTCCACCCAAAGGGGGCTTGAGCAGGGTTTCTGCTCAGGGACTACTCCCACTTGCACAGTGCCAGAGGGGGACAGAGGACAGGATGAGGACAGGTCATTTGCTGACCTGGAGGTTAAGTGGTGGGTGCAGTATCAATCCAGGGCTACAGGCAGAGTCGGGGGCTAGGCATGGGTGGGCCTGGCTGATGCATCCAAAAGCCGACCCAGCTGCCGAGGAAGGGCTGCAAGCTTTGAGCATTCTCTGTGTGCGCCTCCAAGCCCTGGGAGCACCACAAGCTTGCTGGGGTGGGGGTGGGGCTGGGGGGTGATGTTAAAAGATTAGTAAGAAGAAACTTCAAAGGCTAGGCCTAGGAAGACTCAGCCTCTAGCAGGCAGCAGAGGGACACAAACGAGGGCTGTGAATGCTTTGAAGACCTAACTATGACGCCTGGGATCAAAGCCTTTGAGAGGAGAAGGGCCTGTGGGCTGGGCAGGGGCTGCTCTCATGCCCCTGGAGAGGCACCGGGAGCTGGGACAGGCACATGGGTAGGGGGAATAGTGCCAGGGCTTTCCTCAGGCTGGACCCTGTTTCAGTCTTGGCCATCCTCACAGCAACAAGAAAGCATCTTCCTATCCCACAGGACCTGATTCCCTCCTGCACTTTCAGAAGCCGATGGCACTGCTTGGAGGCTACCACTGGTCAGGGGGGCTCCCTTGGAAGTCTCCAAGCAGCACTGCTTGTCGTTCTTGGGCCCTTCCCTGGCATAGCCCAGGCCATGCAGAGTGGGGCAGGCAGGACACTGGGAGAAGGGCAGCCTGGGCTCCGTCTATATCTCTGGTCCCTGCCACTGAACGAAGCAGAAGAGGAGGGCTGGCAGACGGGCCATTGTCCAGACTGGGAAACCTCTAGGAGGGGCTCAGCCTCTGGATGGGCCCAGGGAAAGAGCTTCCCTGAGTCCTGCATCACTACCACCTCCCTAGTCAGGGTTCCTAGGGGCAAATGCAGCAAGGGAGCCAGGACGGAGTCAGCCCTACTTTACCCTGGCCCACCCCAGTTGCCATCCTGGGCCACCCCCACTGTCCAGAGCTGGGCCTAGGGAGAGCCTTTGATGGGATGTCCTGGGGACTGGGGTCCTGCTCCCTACTCTCCCCCACCCCCCGCCAGAGAAAGAAGCCTTGGACCTGCTCTGGCACAGCTCCCACTGACAGGGAGCAGTGAAGTATGAACACCCAGTGCTAGTTTAGCCAGCCCAAACTCGCCACCCCAACCCTGCTCGTGGCACGGCCTGAGGGCCTGTAGGAAGCGTTCAGGCAGTCTCCATCCTGCCAACAAGCCCAAGCCATCCCATCACCCCCTACCCCAGCTCTGCTCTGGACTTGGGCACAGCGCACCCAGTAGGGCCTATTTGGGGGCTGTGGGACTAAGGCCTTGGAGAAGGACCCTCCCACCACAGGGGAGTGCTCCAGGCCCTTTGGGGCTGGCCCCTCTTGAACCAGACCTCCCTGCCTCCCCTCAGCACCTGCCAGAAACCCCTGCCTGTCAGCCTGTGTCTCTGCAGTCCCAACGGAATAAGGAACAAGTGGCCAGACGGGAAGGAGGGGTGCTCGCTCTGTTCTTTGCCTGTGGCTGAGCACTGGTCTCACCCATCCCAGCACAGACAAGCACCAAGGAGTGGAAGAGAACTGGCCAAGCACTCTGCACCATGCCCCGGAACACCCTGGGGACAGAGGGGATTCAGAGGGGTGCGACAGCAAGATAGGAGATGAGCTGATCAGCCAGTGCTAAGAAGTACACAGAGCCAGGACAGGCGAAATCCTCCAGGATGTCAGGAGGAGCAGGGAGCTGCTGCACCCCTTTTTTCTCATTCTGTCCACACTCCTGACCTCCTCCCGACCTCCCCCTCCAGGCCCTCCCAGAAAACCCACACTCCAAGCCAGGGCTGCAGAGGCCTGCAGGCTGCTGATTTCACACCCACCCACCCACACTGTCCCTCTCGGAAGCAAGGCTGGCCCCAGGACAGCCCTGGGCAGCTGGCGGCCACTGCACAGCCCAGCCAGAGACATGAAAGCTGGCACTCTGCACTGCGTCAGCCTGCCCGCCAAGGCGGGCAGGCTTCCTTCTCTCAGCCCTGCCAGCTCTCTGATCACGGGCGGGCAAGGACGTCACTAGGGACACCACCCTGCGAGGCTCTGTGGCTTGGCCTGGCGGATGGGTGACAGGAGAGGGCAGCTGGTGGGCACAGTGTCACCAGGAATCAGGAGTATAGGCAGACGGTGGCACCCCAGGGCTCTGCGGGGCCTCCTAATTGAGGGGGTGGGGCTGGGTACCTAGGTGCTGGTTCTCCTCCATCCCAAAGCATCTTCCAAATTCAATGTTTATCAACCTCTGGCCAGCAATGGAAGAAGGGACAGAGATGGAGAGAGGCCCAGTGCCTCTGGGCCAGCAAGGCAGGCTTGGAGCTAAAAGGGAGCAGGTCTCTCCCCTGCCACCACAGGGCATCCCCACTGCTTCTGGCAAGCCTCCAGCCCCTTCTCACCTATTACCCCCAACCCAGACCTCTGGAGCAACTAGCTGGCTGTTGAGAAAGGGGCCATCTCTGTTGTTAATTAAAGCACACGAAGAGATGAAGAGGAAAGCGTCAGGCCAGAGAGCTGGAGAAGCCCAGGCTGCTCTCCCAAGGGTGACGACGGCAGTTCAGAGGCTGGGCCCAGCACCACCACCCCCTCACCCTGGGGAATGCTCGAAAGGCATGACTGGGGTGGGTGAAGCCAGGGGAGGGCACCAAGCACTCCCTGAAGAAGCCAGCTGGGTCCAGGGACAGAGGCAGTGAACTGGGCCTGCAGCGGCCGCACAACTGAGGGCTCCCCAGCCTGCCTGCCCCCTCCTTCACCAGGTCCCGGCCCCGGCCCAGGGGCCAAGCAGGAAGTGGAGAGCCTGGGAAACCCTGTCAGAGGCAACTTCAGAGAGCTCTGCTCCCTCTGAATTCACCGGCTCTAAAAAGCTGTATTATCCCCCGGAGCCACTGCCAGGGCGCTCCTTCCCAACCGCAGGCCTCGCCCTCCCGGTGGAGTCCACCCAGCAGCTCTGGAGTGAGGCACCCAGTACCTGAAAGAGGGTTAGCGCGTGGTCATCCAGCACAGTCTTTGGAGGGGCGATGACTGCAGAGAGAATTGTCTGTCAGGAAGCACACACGGCCCCCACCCACCTCCAGAAGACAAGCGTGGCTGACCACAGCCTCTGCCCACCTCTGCTCCTGCCACAAAAACCCTAGTGAGAGGTGAGGGGGCAGGCAGGGCAGACCCACCTGCAGGGGACCCCACTCGTACAGCTCCCCAAGGGACCCAGCAAGGACCCTGGGATAAGTGGCTTCTGCTCCAGCCCCCGACCTGTCTCCCTGTCTTGACACAGGCACTGTGGCCTCAGGTGGTCACGTGGGCCAGCCACACCCCAGTTTTCCAGAGGTGTCTTAAGCCTCAGCCAGGATTCCAGGTGGGTTGTGGCTGGAGGCTTCCCCTGGCAATCTCCATGCCACACCAACTGGCTGGCAGAGGGTGCAGGAGAAAGAACTCACACAGGTGAAATGGCAGCTCAGGGTCCCCCAGGTGGCTCCTCACGAAGTCCCGTAAGTCCCCCACTGCAAGGGACGAGAAAGCAGAGAGCCTCATGGTGGGGGATCTGCTGACCTGTGGCCCAGATGCCTTGGACACTGCTGCTACCCTCTCAGGCCAGAACTAAGCCCCAGGGTGGGGTCTCAACCCTGCTCCTGCCCCAGCACCCTAGACGCAGGGCCTGACCAGACTGGAGCCCCTGCCATGTTGCAGGAGTGGGTGCCCACCCCAGCCCCATGCCCCAGCCTGAGTGAGCCCTGTGGGAGGCTGCCAAGGCCTCAGGGCCACCTGCCACCCACTGTGGGGGGAGGTGCAGGTCAGTAAGGAGCCCACTCTGGACCTGGCGGCACTGTGGCCTTCATCCAAGTGATCTGCAGCCCTGGGACCCCTTCCTCTGGGTGCCCCTCTACCCCCACACACCCTGTTGGCAGGTGACAAGAACACAGAGGACTATGGGCCCCCCTAGCTGGAACTGAGCACCAAGCTATATGTCCCACCCTATGGAAATGACAGCAGCCCACAACAGCCTGGTCTCCCTGGTGCCTGAGCGTCAGTTGGCTGTGCAGGCCTAGAGGAAAAGAAATGGGGGTGGGAGATTCAGCGGGCCCCAGCGGGGTGCTCACCTGTCTCACTGGGGCGGAAGAAGCCCTGCAGAATGTAGCGGTCAGGGAACAGGACCCTCAGAACCACCTGGGTGGGGACAAGTGGGGTGGTCAGTGGCAATAGCCAAAGCTGAGCCAGGCTTGGCTTGCCCAGTGGGCACCAGGACTGGGGGGCATACATGCTGGCTGCACCCTGGCCCTGGCCAGAGCTGTAGCCTCAAGTCCCTATGCCATAGGTTGGGGCCAAGGACAGTTTAGTGCCATGTGAGCATACCACGGCCCCCTGAAATATTTCCGTTAAAATTTTTCATCATAAAACCTAAATAGAGTGGGTCAGCTGGCTAATTAACAACTTAAGGCCACTGGGGCCCTCACCCTAACTCAGCTGCTGGGGAAGCACAGACCCTCTGCCATGAGCATGGGTGGCTGAGCCATGCCGTGTCCCCTGCATACCTTCGGATAGCGTTCCAGCTTCTCCTTCATCTGAGCCTCCCGGAAGGCCTTGGTCACTAAGGGGGCTTCTTCCAGGCGCTTCCTGTAGTGGGG
The DNA here is from genome assembly GCA_963574655.1 of Perodicticus potto. NCBI lineage: Eukaryota > Metazoa > Chordata > Mammalia > Primates > Lorisidae > Perodicticus > Perodicticus potto. Next base: position 5,505 of record CAUYRH010017672.1, read on the forward strand.
AGAGTATGAGGGCACAGGTCTCCCCAGAATGGAGGAGGCCCACAGGGCCAGCTGGCCCCAGTGGGCAGGACAGGCCCCCTGCGGTGCTGCTGAGGGCCTGCATGTCAGAACCCAGGGAAGGCAGGCAGCTGCAGCAGCCCCTGACCCAGGGCAAACTGCTGAAGGGGGGAAAAGAGTCCAGCGGGGCACCCACCGCTCACTCTTGAGTTGGGCCAAGCGTCTTCTCACATCGTCCACTGTCACCTCAAAAAACTCGTCAGGAAGCTCCACTGGCCAGGCCTGGAGCAGCTCCTCCAGGTCAGGATGGCACACCACAGGCTCTCTGTCCACAGGCTCTTGGTCCACGGGCTGGGGGCAGAGGCTTGGCTGATGGTTAGTAACACGGGTGGGCTCCTGGCTCTGTGGGGTGGGCTCCTAGCTGGAGCTGTCAGGTCCAGGGCCAGGGGTCAAGGGCAGGGCCCAGGAGGGTGCCCCAAGGACCCGACCCAGCCTGTGAGCAGCTGGCCCATCCCTCCCCACCAGTTCAGCAACTCTGATGCTGAGCCCTCTGCTTGCCAGCAGGGCATGAGGCCCCTGAAGTCAAGCTCAGGCCATGTCTTGGACTTCATGGGGGTGGGGGCAATAGCCACCAAATTAGAGTGTTGGCAAAAACCCCAGCCTGGCCACCCCGCTGGCCCCAATGCCCTCTGGGCCACAGCCTAGCCGCCTGACTGACTCCACATCTCCCACCCCCTGGGGAGCAAGTCACCTCCCATCCCCTCTGCCACCCTCTCTGCCACCCTGGGACTCGGAGGGAACGGAGATTACAGGGCAGGGCCTGCCCCACTCACAGTCCTGCGGGTGGGACTCCTCGGTGCTGAGGCCACCATGGAGCCAGGTCTAACCAGTGCCCAGCTGGGTCAGCAGGGTCCATACTGGGCCCCGTTCAGAAAACCATCTAGAGCTATTGGGGGGAGATGGGAGCCCACCCTCACTAGGATCTCACTTCCTGCTTCTGACACTTGGGGTTGGCTCCAGGCCATGGAAACAACCTGCTGTCCTGTCCCTTCTGCAGCCTCTGTGACAGCCCAGTCCAGGCCCTGCCTCCACCCTGGGGGTATCCTCTAGGGCTATACTGTTCAGCCATGCAGGAGACCCAGGGGCCAGCATGACACACACCAACACTGGCCGTGGCCAGGGCACACCTGCCAGGTGTCTCTAGGACTGCCCTCGGCCACACCTGCCACCCCAATAGTCCAGGACAAGAGGTCCCTGCAGTCCACAGAGCACCTGGCTCTACCCAGGGAGCCCCTCTACCCTCAGGCAGCATCCTGGCACAGTGGAGCCCACAGGTGGCTGACCGAGGTCCCCAGGGGCTGCCCTTCAAAGCCACAACCATCCTGCAGCAGCCAAGAGCTTTTTATAACAAGACACCAGGCGCCAGGCTGCCCCCCACAGCCCAGCGCTTGCATTCCAGAGGGCTGCCAGCATGCCTGGCCTCCCAGGGGAGGGGCAGGCAGGACACAGACGCTCCCTAAGCTCAGAACTGCCGTGTCCACCAGCAGCCAGACAAGGCAGTGGCAGGTTGGGATCCTGACACAGATGTGGCCATGGGTAGTTGGGCACTAAACCCTGAGCCAGGGATCAGGTCTGTCTGTAGTCTGTCCCAGACCCTCCCTGCAGGAGCCCCAGAATCCACACTGTGTCTCCTTGGGCAGGTGAAGTGCCATGGACGGCACTGGACTGGGCCTGGCTACCCAGGCAGGGTCCACTACCACCAGACATGACCAAGAGCTGAGAGGACAGAGGCCAGAGCCAGCCCCAAGGAGAACAAGGCCACTGTACCCTCCTGGGTCGTTCCTGGGGAAGGAAGGACAGTGGGCTGCTGGTACATTCACACCCTGGGCAGTGCTGGTGCCCCTGGGCCTGTAGTTCACACCCAGGCCCCTTCTGAGACAGGAGATGCAAGGACAGCAGGCATCAGCCTCACACCACCTAAGGGCTGCTGAGTTTCAGGTGAAAAACACAAAACACCTCACGATTCTGGATCCACCCTGGATTCCTGCTCCGCCTTCCAATGTCTCTGCTCAGGATGCCTGTGCTGTCAAACAAGCACAGGAACCCAGGGTCCCCAGAGGAGCATCCCCAGGGCAGGGATGCCCAACCCGGAGGCCAGATGAAGCCTGATGACCCAAGTCCCCCACAAGAACAGGCAGCTCCTTGGCTGACAGGGGAGCCAGAGGACAGCACGGGGACTTCAAATACACGTCCACTCATCTCACAGCCTCCCCAGGAGAGTGTCCCCTCCTCATGCTGGGGAGGCCACACTGGCCCTATTTATAGGGGTTGTGATGCCTGGCATACTGGCCCCATCTGCTGCTCTGTTGGCAGCGACAGTTCTTAGGTGAATGTACACAGATGTTTCTGGGCATAGGAGGAAGTGTAGGGTCATACCATGAGGAAGAGAGTACACACTGACAACTAGGACGGCCATGTGGGGAGGCCACACACCTCCTCACCGGTGCTGGAACAAAGGCCTGGTTCTGCCAAAGTGATAGAGATGAGGTAAGATGACCCAGGGCCTCCAACGCAGAGAAAGAGAAAGAGCTGAGGAGAGATATAACACCTCCTGCCCCACAGTCCTTTTTTTTGAGACAGAGTCTCACTTTGTAGCCCCCAGTAGAATGCTGTGGCGTCACAGCTCACAGCAACCTCAAACTCTTGGGCTTAAGTGATTCTCTTGACTCAGTCTCCCAAATAACTGGGACTACAGGTGCCCGCTACAACGCCTGGCTATTTTTTGGTTGTAGTTGTCATTGTTTGGCAAGCCTGGGCTGGGTTTAAACCTGCCAGCTCCGGGGTATGTGGCTGGTACCCTAGCCACTGAGCTATAGGCGCTGAGCCATAGTTCTTTATTTTCAAAGATATCATTCCTTTCAAAAAGGTCAGCAGGGTGGCGCCTGTGGCTCAAAGGAGTAGAGCAACGGCACCATATGCTGGAGGTGGCAGGTTCAAACCCAGCCTCCACCAAAAACTAAAAAAAAAAAAAAAAAAAGGTCAGCAGATACAACAGTGAACGCCCCACACAGAGACATGAACACCTGGCAGATCTGCCCTCCCCTGGGGTGGTGCAGCCGGGCCCAGCACGCACGCATGCCTCCTCCACCAAGGGTGTGGCAGTGTTTGCTGAGCACTGGTCTTGTGCTATCCCTAGCACACGGCATCATACCCACCAGGGAGATGCTAACACAACCCCTTGTTGGAAATGTCCCTGTTGTCCCCAAGTGGCTGCACAGCTCCCCTCGTGAGCCTCACCTCCCAGGGCCTCAGCTGTTTCCTGCTCCCTGGCAGTGGCTTGTGTCCATAGGACGCCACACCACCCCAGCCAGCTCACCGGTTCTGGTTCCCTGTGCTGAGGTCTGCGGCAAAGACTGCTAGGGGTTGCCCCATTGTCTCTTAAGATGCTCCTGGCTGGACAGAGCCCTGAAACAGGACCACGTCAGGGGAATGAAGCCCACACCTGAAGCAGAGAGCCGGGTGGGTCCCCCAGCTGCATGGCAGATGTCCCTTGGGCCTCCTCAAGCCCCAGGAAACCCTTGAGCTCAGGACCAGCGCTTCAGCGGGTCTAACCCAGCCAGTTTGGTGGCCAAGACCCAGGACAGAGCCTTCCAGAAGGCTAGGTGGGCCCTCACCTCTGTTCCTCACAAGACCTGCCCATCTGCTGGGCACACAGGCACAACAGCACAAGGGGACTGTGTCACTGAACAGACTGCCCCATCCCAGCAACCCATCCTAAATCTCAGGGCCCTAATCCCATGTTTCCATGATCGAGCATTTTATGTGGCCATAAATTTCTGGCCACGGGAGTCAGCACTGGTCGCATGTGGGCACAGTGATCATGGCTGGCAAGGTCTGCCCCAGAAGAGCTCACTGACCCCAGGCCTCCTGCCACTTATGAAACCCCGACATCAGAAACCACATTCTCCAGCAGAGGCAAGTGTCCTTTCACCAGCAAGGCGCATCTCACTGCTCAGCAAGGGGCAGATGAGGACCAGACCCCCCGAATGTCTCCCAGAGCTGACTGAGCCCCTCAATGTGGGACATCCTGGGTCCCTGTGGGCACACCTGGGTGCTTCAAGTGGGGCTGAGGGCTGCTGACCACTGGTCCCACATGGGACCTTCCCCCACTGCTGACCACCAGCCTCCACAGCTCAACCCTTCAGAGCAGCTCCCGAGACTTCCACAGAGCCCTTGGTCGGCAGCACCTCCATCAAAAACTGGATGTCATCAGGCCTGGTCTGGTTCCCATCCAACTAACTCTAAGTCCCCCAGCTCCCCTCTTCCTACCCTACCCTTTTCTGGGAAGAGCCAGGGTACTGGTTCCCTCCTGTGGCCTGCAAGTACCACAGAGCAGGTACCAAGGACACTCCAATGATGGCATCTGTGGAGCTCCCAGAGTCCCCCAAATGAGTCCACAGGTGGAGATGCATTATGACTGCCCTGGAGCAAATGAGGAAATTGAGGCACGTAAGGAAATGAGCCACCAGCAGCTCAGCCCAGGGATGGCCCTAGCCTGGGGCGAAGGCCCTTCGGACCCCCAGCAAAGACTCACAAGTGTGGCCTCCACAGAGGGCTGCAAGACCCAAGGGCAGGTCCAAAACACCACATTGTCAGTGCCAAGGCTAGGAGGAAGCCAGAGGCACCAAGGAGGGCGAAGGCAGTGGCCTCCAGCAGTCTGCAAACTGGATGCCATTCACCCGGCAAGACCGAGGGGGCACTTGAGAGGCCCTGTGAGGGATACCAGGGCACAACCAGGGCCCTCTAGTCACCGGAGGACTCGCTGCCCCACAGAAGGCCGCTCGTGTCAGAGTGGCCGCTTTGGCCACAGAGGTTTCCTTTTCTTGACAGTAATTTTCCAGGACGGGATAACACATGGAGGAAAAATGTGAAAACTTCAGAAGTGACCTCAACCTCAGACTTTCCAGCTTCTCTGTAAAGGTTTTTGTTTTCTCCTACTCCCTAGTCCTTCCACAATGGCTCTGGTAAGAGGGAATGTGAAGCGTTTCCCCTTGAGGCTTTGAGCTTCAATGAATCACCACGAAGGGCCTCAGGCCAAACCTCCAGTTATTCACACAGCCTCCACCGCCCTCCAGGGGGAGGCGCCGCAGCACGTGGCCACCATCAAAGGCGCTGGCAGCACAGCCGGGAGAGGCCGAGCCAGAGCAGGAGTCGCCACCGCCGGCGGTGCTGGGGCCCTGCACAGGGGCACCACTCCTGTGTGGGCAGCAGGCCGGCTGCCCCTGAACGCTGCAAACCCCAAGCCCAGAGCCCAGGCACTGCTGCTTGAAGGTCACGTCGGGGCACATCCTTTCACCCTCCCGCTGGCATTAAGGCCTCGGCCCTTAATCTCATCCCGGGGATACAGCATCTTACCTGAGCCTGTGCACAAAAGCCTGCACCTGACCACCAGTGAGTGGCCATACGGCCAGGGAGGCCAAGAAAGGAACACCCAAAGTGGGGACACTGTACCGAGAAGCCTGATGTCCCTACCTGGACTGCAAGAAACACAGCAGCCTAGGCCACACTGGCCTCAGAGATCCTGAGACCTCCTGGCAGCTTGGCCAAGGGCCTGGGGCGACCCCTGTGTGGCCATCACGACTTCGGAGGCTGGACGCAAGGGGATTCACTCGGAGTCCCACCCTGACAGCTTTGACACAAACTCCCTCAGTGATGGACAAAGGGCACTTTGCCATGGTAGCTCCTGACACCACATGCCTCCAAGAAGCACAGTCCACCCCAGGACTCAGTGAAACACAGTGATGCCACTCAGGGCCAGTCCTGCCCCTTGGAGCCTGCACACCACCCACACATGTGCCACCTCTACCCTCGCTGATGGTCACTGATGGCCACTGACTTAACGTTAGGAGTAACACATGAAAAGCAGCCCAATGGCTTTGGCACCTGTGGCTCAACGGGCTGGGGCGCCAGCCACGTACACCTGAGCTGGTGGGTTCAAATCCAGCCCAGGCCCACCAAACAACAATGATGGCTGCAACCAAAAGATGGCTGGGCGTTGTGGCGGGCGCCTCTAGTCCCAGCTACTTGGGAGGCAGAGGCAGGAGACTCGCTTGGGCCCAGGAGTTGGAGGTTGCTGTGAGCTGTTATGCCACAGCACTCTATCCACAGGGTGACAGCTTGAGGCTCTGTCTCAAAATAAAAAAAACAGCCTGAGCAAGAGTGAGACCCTGTTGCCACTAAAAAACAGAAAAATTAGGCTGGCTCAGTGGCTCACACCAGTAATCCTAGCACTCTAGGAGGCTGAGCCAGGTGGATTGCTTGAGCTCAAGAGTTCAAGACCAGTCTGAGAAAGAGTGAGATTCCCCCCATCTGTACTAAAAAAATATATATATATAAAAAAAAGAAAAGCAGCCCAATGGACAGAAGCACAGCCATGCAGGAGGCTAGGCAATTCACAAGGACACCAGTGGGGTGTCCTTGGGGAAGGGTCTTGCACAACCGTCATGAACAGTGAGGAAGGTGCTTACAGAGATGTAAGACACCACCTGGTCTGTGTGCACAGAGATGGCATGAGAGGGGTCAGAGTGTGAATAGTGTCAAGAGACAATGGGTGCTAAGAAAGCAAGGTTTTAGGCCAGGTGCGGTAGCTCACACCTGTAATCCCAGCACTCTGGGAGGCCAAGGCAGTGGTGGACTGCCTGAGCTCACAGGTTTGAGACCAGCCTAAGCAAGAGCAAGACCTCATCTCTAAAAATAGCCAGGCGTTGTGGCATGCACCTGTAGTCCCAGCTACTCGGGAAACTGAAGCAAGAGAATTGCTTAAGCCCAAGAGTTTGAGGTTGCTGTGAGCTATGACACCTTGGCACTCTACCCCCAGGGTGACAAAGTGAGACTCTGTCTCCAAAAAACAAAAAAGGAAGAAAAAAAGAAAAGAAAACAGGGTTTTTTTGCTCTTCTGGCTTCTCTGAATTGTTCAGCTTCTCTACAATGAATAAGAATTACTACATCATGGCTCAGAGCCTGTAGCTCAAGTGGCTAAGGCGCCAGCCGCATACACTGGAGCTGGTAGGTTCGAATCCAGCTCGGGCCAGCTAAAACGACAACAACTACAACCAAAAAATAGCTGGGTGTTGTGGTGGGCGCCTATAGTCCCAGCTACTTGGGAGGCTGAGGCAAGAGAATCGCTTAAACATAGGAGTTGGAGGTTGCTGTGAGCTGTGATGCCACAGAACTCTACCCAGGGCAACAGCTTGAGGCTCTGTCTCAAAAAAAAAACAAAAAACAAAAGAATTACTATATCATAGGGTGGTGCCTGTGGCTCAGTGAGTAGGGTGCTGGCCCCATATACCCAGGGTGGCGAGTTCAAACCCAGCCCTGGCCAAACTGCAACAACAACAACAAAAACAAACAAACAAACAAAAGAATTACTATATCACAAAGAGACAAAAAATGTTTCCAAAAGTGAAAAACAGAGTTGCCAGGCCGAGACCTCACACACATCTGGTCTGGAGTGCAACCCGAGCATATCCAGGTGTGTGTCCCCGTGGATACGGCACATCAACCCCCCAAAGCAACAAACTGCATCAACCCAGGGTGCAGCACGGGGTCCCCTCAGCTGCAAGTCCTAGCTGAGCCCGGAAGCTGCTCACAGCAGGTCCAAGGAGAGGCACACCCAGGCTCAGTGGCATCCAGGCCCCAGTCCCTGCAGCACTCAGCACAGAACACCCTGGGATCCACCTGGGAAAGGGCCAGCCATGTGGACCAGCAGAGGCCTCATTCTACGGGTGCTCCAGTCACCCGTCCTCCACCCCAACTCAGGAGGCAAGCTCAGTCCCTGTGTCCACTGAGACAGGAGCACCTGCCTGCGGCAATGGACATTCCAGCTGTGCTTGCCAGGACAGTGGGGCCCAGTCTTGAAGCCCAAAGTATCCATAAGTACCCACTGGGAATACCAGGGGCAGGCCCAACTCAGCCACTGGGTCGGCACATGGGGCAACACAGGCAGGGAGGAAGGGGCTCCTCTGCACGAGGCATTGGACTCCAGCCTCTCTGAGGACGCCTGCTGCCTGGGGACAACACAACTCCCCTGCCCAAGGTGTGTGGTTCCTCAGAGGGGGCACTGGCACCATGCTGAGTACCACACCACCTCAAGACCCAGCCCTGCTCTTGCCTCAGCCCCACGACTCCTCAGACAGGCTTGTCCCCACACCCTTGGTCTGCACCAGCCACCAGTCCCAGAAACGGGGACAAGATCAAAAGTGTGGGTGCTGAGGACACCCCGGTTCGTCACCAGGGAAGAGGTCACCCCAAGGGGGGAGGGGCAGGCAGGATGGCAGCTGCCAGCCGGCAAGGGCAGAGGGGGGCCTTTGATCAGAGACAGCCCTCGTGCCAGCTGCCGGGGAGCCGCAGGCGTGGGGATGTCTGCTGGGATCAGCATCCTGGCCGAGCACAGAGCCGTGGGGCGGCCTCCTGGGCTAGTGGAGGGACTTCAAAGGACAAGGCCAGGGGGCGCCGGGCAGCCCCAGCCTCTCCCAGCGCCCGGTTCTGATCGCCAGTAAAACTACCTTCTAATAATTAACGTTTGACATCAAAGGCAGGAACCGCCCGGGTCTGCGAACCATCCAGGCCTCTGCTGAGGACCTGCCCATATTTTATCCTGTCTCTTTCTTCTGACTCTTTATTTAAATCCAAAAACCACACACAGGCAAAACATTAATGGGAAACTTGGAAACTCATTTTGATTACTAAAGTGTACTTTGAAGTTTCCCAAAAAAGTTCTGTTTTATTCCCTTCCCCCTTTGCCAGACTGTGAAGGGATGGCCGGCGCTGCAGGCTGGGCAGACAGCACTCCACCATCCACAAGCTGCCTGGCCTGGATCAAAGGCCCAGGGGCGGGGTGTGTGTGTGTGTGTGTGTGTAGTGGAGGCACATGTCTTCCTCCATGACCCCCACTGCCGGAGGGATCAGCCCCAGCACTCACTCTCCCCAGTCAGGACCTGTCAGGTTAGGTGGGAAGAAAGGGACACCACTCACATCCCTCAAACTGAGGGGTTCCCAGCAAGTGGACCACAGGGAATCAGGCCCAGGCACCAGCTTGCCCCAAACCTGTGGGTCTCTGACTCTGGGCCAAGGAGCCTGGGCCCTGGCACACATGCGTACCTACTGTGGCAACAGCCTTACCATATCAAGTCTATGCACGGAGCACCTGACACACACAGGAACGTCCAGCTCTCACCCACCACAGGCTGCCCCATGAAGTCATGGAGCCTGGACGGGGTCCCTGACACTGACACTCCCTTGGTCGGTCAGTGACCAAAACCAAGGCTGCCAAGTTCAGCTCTAGCTCCCAAGGCCTCTGCCTCCTCAACAGTGATTACCAGCTGCCCCACACCAGACATAGAAACCAAAGTACACGCAGAAAAAGACAAGCTCTCTTAAAAAGGCAGAAACATGAAAAGTCAAAACATGAAAATACCTTTTATAAAGAGAATTAGCTTATTGTGAGACTGAGCTCCATAGACGTGAAAATAACTAAATGGGAAAGGTGTTACTCTTACTCTCAAATTAAAAACCAACCAGACCTGGCTCAGTGCCTGTAGTTCAAGTGGCTAAGGCCACATACACCAGAGTTGGTGGGTTCAAATCCAACCTGGGCCTACCAAACAACAATGACAACTATAAACAAAAACTAGCCAGGCGCTGTGGTGGGCGCCTGTAGTCCCAGCTACTTGGGAGGCTGAGGCAGGAGAATGGCTTAAGTCCAGGAATTGGAGATTGCTATGAGCTGTGATGCCATGGCACTCTACCCAGGGCGACAGCTTGAGGCTCTGTCTCAAAAAAAAAAGATGGCAGCACCTGTAGTCTCAACTACTCAGGAGGCAGAGGCAGAATCTCTGGAGCCCAGGAGTTTGAGGCTGCTGTGAGCTAGGATGATGCCATGGCACTCTGGCCTGGGCAACAGAGTGAGGTTCTGTCTCAAAGAAGAGGTTAATTAATGAATATTAAATGAGTAAATAAGCCAGATGCCATCAAACATTTTCAGTGTCAGCAGGAGACATGGAGGAGGACGTCAGCCAGGACTGCACACGGCCTTCCAGACCAGCCCCAGTCACATAGCTTATACCCACCCTGGGCCTGGGGTGCTAGAAGCCTGCCCTCAGTGGACACCTGGGCCTGGAAACACCCTCCTCCCATGCCTACCCCCAAGGACTCCCATCTGCCTCTCTCAGCACAAAATCCATGGCTGCTGTGGCCACCCAGTTCTGCAGAGCTCCAGCAGAGTAGGGCAAGGTCCAGGGCAACAACAGGCCCCAGCAGAAGGCCAGCCTTGACCCCAAGCAAGTGCGCAGAAAGGTCACCACTGGGCATCTGCAGGTGCCTCCAGTACGACCCAGGGCCAGGCCACCATGGCAGACAGTCTGGCCAGGCAGCACGGACAGCCTTTCAAGAACACATCGTCTCTTCTGCAAGCACAGCTTCCAGAGTGCAGAAAAGAGGAGCACTCCCAAACTCATTCTCAGTGCCAGCACAACCTCCACTCCCAAGCTGGGTGAGGACAGAGAAAAGAAATGCAGAGTCTATCTCAATCACAAAGGCAGGTGCACAAATCCAAGATAAAACAGCTTATTGTGGGCCGGGCACAGTGGCTCATGCCTGGAATCCCAGCATTCTGGGAGGCCAAGGCGATAGATTGCCTGAGCTCAGGAGTTCGAGACCTTGTCTCTACTAAAAATAGAAAAACTAGATGGGTGTTGTGGCAGGTGCCTGTAGTTTAAGTCTCAAAAATAGGAAAGGTAACTTTCTTAGCTTCATAGAGGTTTTTTACACACACATCAGTCCCACTGAGATGAAGGATGCCCACTAAGGTGCTGCCAGTCTACACACCAGAGAACGAGCACTGAAACACAGTAAGAAAAGGATGAGGGAAGGACAGAGATAGACCCAGAAGAAAACACGCTATTTCATAAAAACACAGACCTGTGTGCTCACGATGGGTGTGTTATACACAGTAAGACACCTCAGCAAAGCCAAGGACAGCAGGACGTCACTCTGGACCAGCAGCTTGTTGACTCAGCTGCTTGGGACCACTGGGCAGAAGCTGCTGGTCTCTCCCCACAGCCACACTGAGCTGTAGTCACAGCAATTTCCACAAAAAGTTCCTACCGGACAAGCAAAATCCTACCTACTCAGCTTCTGAACACACATGATGACTCTCCTGACAGGTAAGCAAATCCTCCATATTCTACAATCGTAAGTCACTGCAGCCTTTAACTGCTGGCCTCGAGCAATCATTCTCACCTCAGCCTCCCAAAATGCTGGGGTTATAGGCACAAACCACCATGCCCAGCCTTTTTAGGGCAATATTTTTCTTTTCTTTTGCTTTGTTTTGTTTTGCTCTTTGTGTTATTTTCAGTCTCTATTTCATTAAGTTCTGCTCTGATCTTAATTCTTTCCTGCTACTAATTTTTTTCTTTTTTTTAGTTTGGTTTTTACTTGGCTCTTCTTGTTTCTTTTTTTTTTTTTTTGGTAGCAGGCCTGGGCTGGGCTCAAACCCGCCAGCCTTGGTGTATGTGGCTGGTGCCCTACTCACTGAGCTGTGGGTGCCGAGCCCTATTTAGGGCAATACTAAAATTACTTGTCACACCCCCCACTACTGCTATCTACAACAGGAGAAAGACAAGCATAGGGACACCTAGCTTAGGAGAGTTCAGCATGAAACGATCAATACCCACAGCTGCCTCATCCACGTCACAGGCCTGATGAAAACCTCCAGACCAGACAGGATGGTGGAAAAGCGGCTGCTGCAGGTGACTGCAAAAAGCCCCATTGGGCCAGGCATGGTGGCAGGCACCTATAGTCCAGCTACTCGGGACACTGAGACAGAAGGATCATCTGAGCCCAGGAGAAGGAGGTTGCTGTGAGCTATGATGATGCCGCTGTACTCCAGCTTGGGCAACAGAGTGAGACTCTTGTCTCAAAAACACAAAAAACAAAGCCAAAAAGCCCACCCACATGGACAAGGAGAAAGAGATACGGGGAGCAGAAGCAGAGTGCTGTCAGACTTGGCTGTGGGGCAGCTACGTGGGCATATGCGTTTGTCCAAACCCACTGAACTGAGCCATTAAAATGGCTGCCCCAATACAAACAGCTTAAAACAAAAACAAAAAAATCACTTCCCCAGCAGATGAAAGCAAGCCCAATAACCCTGCCACAACACTAGGCTGACCAGCTGCCATCACATGAGGCCACCATGGCTGCCGTCTCAGGGCCAGACCCTGCTTACCGATTCTGGCTCCTGTTGGGGCTCCTGGCCGGGCTTGGACTTCTTTGGCTTAGAGGGGCCTCCAGGGCTGGAGAGGGACTTGGGTGGCTTGGTTGAAGGCGCCGGCAGAGACCTCGTGGATCCAGAAGGTCCCCCCAAGCGTTGACCCCCACCAGAGAAAGGAACAAAGGCGACAGGGGTGGACGCCTTCCCACTCTGCTCCGCTTCAGTGTCAGCTAGCCTTGGGCCCAGGCCACCCACACGGCTGGTCCCAGAGGTTCCTGGGTCATCCACACGGCCCTGGTCACCTCTACTGGGCTCCCCTGAGTTCAACGAAAGCTGAGGGCTGTTGGCCGAGGCAGGGGATGGTGGGCTCCCGAGGGTTTTGCTCCTGGGGCCCCCCAGCTCCTGCTTGCCTGCAGGGTGGCAGCTCTTCATGGCAAACCTAGTGGGGAACCCAAAGCATGAGTGAACCAGCTTCTGTCGCACTCTCAGGGAATACCCCACACCCTCCCTGATACACCTCGCCTCAGGGCAGGAGACACCAGGACAGCTGAGCAAATCTCCTCTTCTGCTCCTCTCCCCCACCACCACATTTGTGAGCTGCACGCAGTCCACCGCCCACAGCCCTGCTGCCCCTACCTGATGATAGCGCTGCCCCCGGTGAGGCCAAGCGACTGCAGAGTTGTGGCTCTCAGCGCCGCTCCCCCAGTTACCTGCAGGGGAAGTGAGGAGAACAAGTTGGACTCTGCCCTGGACCTGGAGGGCCCACCAAGCCCATGTTCACAAAAGCTCCCACAAGGCTCAGAACCGGGCCTCAGCCCACCAGAGACCCCACCATCCCCTGCCCACTGGCCAGCCCACCTCCCCTAGCCTGGACAGTATCGCCAGTTGGCTCTCCACACTCCTCTGCTCTGTTCCATGACCTCACTGACCCTGTCTTACCCAACCCTCACACCCAGCCCCTGCTGGTCCATTCACTCTGCCAGGGCTGGCCTGAGTCTGGCCTGCAGGTGGGTGAGGATCCGATGACCATCTGTCTCCCGACCTAGTCTGGACTTCTAGGCTGTGACCCAAGCCCACTGGGGCCTGGGCCAGTGAAGCCAGGCTGAGTGGAGGACACTCTGCCACCTAGACCCTCTGTCCAAAGCCAAAGGCTGGGGACAGGAAGGGGCTGGAATGTGTTGTCACCCATGGGGGGAAGGAGAGGCCTAGACAGGAGAATCCACATCTGTAAGATGCAGGCCACAAGCAGCCAGGCAGTCTAAGCTGGCCACGTCCCTGGATCAGGGTCACCCAGCTCCATGGACGAGCCACATAGGGTCCAGCACCATTGGGTGGGCTGAGGTGAACTGGTAGCACCCACTATTTTAAAGCCTCTGAGCTGGGTGGGCCCCCAAATCAATACCTGGCTTCATGGGCTCTGCCTTGGCCAGCTCCACCACCTCACAGAACAGCCCCCTGGCCAGTGCTCCTCAGGGACACTGCCCATCCTCCTCTGTGCTGCCCACCCAGAGTGGGCAGGGCTCAGGCCTAGCTGACCATGGCTTAGCCTATTGCTGATCTCTACAGAGGGCAAAGGAGCTGCCTCCGGTGGGCACAGTTCTAGGGCTGGGCCCTGCACACCCAACACGAAAGCCCAAACACCACAGTTCAGACCTGGGTCCCTGAGGCCTGGCAGCCTGTCCTTCTGGGCATCCCTCTCCTCTCAGTCTATAGCCCCTAGCCCCCAACTCTGGGTCAGGGAGCCTCCCATTGGGGATAAATAAGGGCAGTGTCCCAACCACACCAGGGCCCATCCAGGGCCCCCTGGGCCAGCAAAGGGTTCGTGGCCAGGGAGAAAACAAAAGGTCCCTAAGAGGCCATGAGACTGAGCGTTGGGAGGGTCCCTGCAAGGCAGGCAAGACCTTGCTGCCAGGCTTTGCCTGCACATTCGGTTTTGAAAAGGATCAAAACATGGAGCAAAGCAAATATTTATTAAAATGAAACCACTTTTGTGACTCTCGGGCTTTGAGAGAGGCTGAAAAAACAAACAGGGCGCTGAGGGAGGTTTCAGGAGCAGCCCAGGAGGCCGTGGCCAGGCTCTGGTGGGCCAGCCGTTCCCGTTTTTTTTTTTTTCCATGAAACACATCACGCTTTCAGGAGACTAAGTCTCCCGCCGCTGCTTTGAAGACAGGCGGGGGGAGGGTGGGTTTTCCCAGAAGGCAGTGGACTGAGTCTGCATGGCAGTAGTCACCTACCTCATCCCGCATGTACACGCACACAGGGGTTGCCCCACCTGGCAGCTGAAGACACTCCCTGGAAGGAGAGGAAACAAAACATCAGGGACACACGAGGCCAGGCAGGACAGCTGGGGACCCCAGGACACTGTGGAAGCCCCAGGGCTGGGTACAGAAAGTGAAGGGCAAGGCACCATCCCACCCACTCCAGGACAGCACCCCAGGCTCAGGGCCACAGTCCTCAGCCCAGGCAGCTCTGGCCTGGCTGAACCTCTCCTGGGCCCCCAATTGTACCCCACAACCACCAGAAGTTGGTAGCCAGCAGTGGGACAGAACCCTGAAGGGGCCTTGGCAAATGGTCAGCCTCCACAGTCTCCAAGACCTCAGCCCTGGCAGCATGAGGCTCAAAGGCCACAGCCACATGGGAGAACGGCAGCATCGAGGCTCCTGTGCTGAACAATGGGAGTCTGTGGGCACCGGGACCTGGTCTTCCTTTTTTTTTTTTTTTTTTGGCAGTCTCATTCTGTCACCCTAAGTAGAGCACAGTGGCATCACAGCTCACAGCAACCTCAAACTAGAACTCAAGCAATCCTCCTGCCTCAGCCTCCTGAGTAGCTGGAACTATAGGTGCCCACCACCATGCCCCGCTAGTTTTTCTACTTTTAGTAGAAACAAGGTCTCCTGCTTGCTCAGGCTGGTCTTGAACTCCCGAGCTAAAGTGATCCTCCCACCTCAGCCTCCCAGAGAGCTGGAATCAGAGGCCTGAGCCACTGCGCCCAGCTGAGACCTGAAGTTTCATCTGACACTATCCCCTAGGAGGGGATCATCAGTGACTCCCAAAACAACCAGGACCAGCTTAGCACACAAATCTGTTAAGTGGACTCCCAGCAATGAAGGCCAGTCACAGAGACCACACACTGCCACACGCTGTCTCTTCTGCTCTGATCCCAAGGGAGGATCCTGGGTAGAAGGCAATGGTCTTCCAGAGGGGCAGGAGCTTCCATTCTCAATCCATGCTACACATGGGAGTCATGGCCCCACCACGTCCTAGCTGTGTGACCTCAGGCCACGATGTGTTCCCAAAGCCTAGACGTGCCCTCCTCCTAAAGCACCACCAGACTCCCATGGGCTGTGTAGGGCAGGGCAGGGGTGGCTCCTAAAGGGCTCTTAATGACTCCTGAAATGGTGATTATCACCCAAAAAGAAAGCAAAGCTGAAGGTAGCAAAATGGCACAGAACATTAGGGAATTCTGGGCCCCAAGTGCTCAGATACACATGGTGCATCCTCTGGGCAGTGGCACAAGCACCTAGGGCCACTTGGCTGCTGACACAGACTGAGGATACAGGACAATGGAGGGTTGAGATGGGGCGATGGGCTCTCCCCATGGTCTGTAGCCCCTTCCTCGTCCTCACACATCACTGGCAGATGGAGGGATGGAGACCCACGGCCCCTCTCCTCCCAGCTCAGGATATGCATGTAGGCAGGATGGCAGCGGGTGCTGCCCTCACCTGACTTCCTCCCCATCTTTCTTTCTTTCTCTCTTTTTTTTTTTTATAGAGACAGAGTCTCACTTTATTGCCCTCCATAGAGGTAGAGTGCTGTGGCGTCACACAGCTCACAGCAACCTCCAGCTCCTGTGCTTAGGTGATTCTCTTGCCTCAGCCTCCCGAGTAGCTGGGACTACAGGCACCCACCACAACACCCGGCTATTATTTTTGTTGTTGTTGTTGTTGCAGTTCGGCGGGGCCAGACTTGAACCCACCACCCTCGCTCGGTATACGGGGCCGGCTCCCTACCCACTGAGCCCCATGTGCTGTCTCTCCCTCCCTATCTTTCTGAGCAGCATGTTCCTGGGGAAACACATGCAGGCAGTGATGGACATGTGGTAACATGTTCACACACACCAGACACACACTGACTGACCCAACTCACTGTGCTGAGGGGAGGTCACATCTGCATTTCCTAGCACAGCAGCACAAAACTCACCCTAAATCCCAAAAGCCTATCCCCAGCCTGACAGATGCCCCCAGGTCCCTGCTCTCTAGGGAGGCTTAGCTTCAGATGAGGCAGCTTCGCTGGTGACCAGGAGGATGTGAGGACTAGGCGACTACAACATCCAAGCATAAAGCACGCACACACACGTGCAGAGCACGCAGTCCACACTGGCGCTGACACACATGCACACAGAGCCAGCTCCCAGGAGTAGGGGCCCCAGCCTCTACCGAGGGCCACAGTGGGTACCCCGCCAGCTCTCGACCCCACAGTGCTGACAACCCACCTGAGTGAGGTAAACTGCCCTTCCTGAATAGGAGAGGACCCAGCAGTAAGGACTCAGCCCACGGAGAGGGGCAGACCCCTGGCACCTCCCCCAAACTAGGTGCCAGGCCCAACCCAGGCCATGACTCCATGGGCTGGTCTGGCCCATCTTCCTTTGTTGTTCTTGTTTTCTTTGCTTTTTGCTTTTGCTTGTTTATGTTTACCACTGGGGGGAGGGGTCCCCAGGAGTGTGCCAGCCCCATAGCAGCAGGAGGCAGAGTGTGTTGAAGTTCCTTCCCACGGAGCACAGACTTGCCCACCAGAGCAGACAGAATCTGCCCTCAGATCCAAGATCCCCACAGATCCAGCCGACTACAGAGCCGGGGCCAGGCACAGGGTTTGCATTCCTCTGTGGAGCAGGACGGGGTAGCGGGGATCTGGGGAAGGGCAGGGTCCTATCTACTTCTAATGTGACAGTGACTGGGCTGGAAGGTGGAGTCAAATCACAGACAGGGACCCAGCACAGCAGCCTTGTGACATCAAACACACCAGTCTGGCTTTGATGTGCGGCTCCCGGGGGAGGGGTCAGTGGCCGGATCCAATTCTCTGTGCGAGTCCCTTCCCAGTGCAGGATCTGAAAGGAGCTTGCAAACATGCTGGGTGTCAGCAGCAGTGCGCCCAGGGGAGGGGCAGGTGGCCGGCAATCGGCAATTGCTTCCAGACCCGGTAGGGACTGGCCTGCAAGCAGATTTCTGTGTCCAGTATGGACATATGGAGAAAATTCCACGGTGACAAGGAAAGGTCCTTTTGGTTTTTTTTTTTTTTTTTTTTTTTTTGAGACAGAGCCTCAAGCTGTCACCCTGGATAGAGTGCCGTGGCATCACAGCTCACAGCAACCTCCAATTCCTGGGCTTAAGCGATTCTCCTGCCTCCACCTCCCAGGTAGCTGGGACTGCAGGCGCCCGCCACAACGCCCAGCCATTTTTCGGTTGCAGCCGTCACTGTTGTTTGGTGGGCCCGGGTTGGATTCAAACCCGCCACCTCAGGTGTACGTGGCTGGCGCCTTAGCCCGCTGAGCCACAGGTGCCGAGCCGTAAAGGTCCTTTTGTGCACCAGCATAGCATGCAGCCCCGAGCCAGTCCCTCACACAGACCTAGGAGCAGAGCCTGGGCCTCCTAGTGACAATGGACTTGTCCCCATGCCCCAGGCCACACCCAGCCACTAGACACAGAGACTAGGCCTTGTGAGGTGTGTGTGGGGGCACCTGCTCACTGGTTGCACAGGAGGGTGGCGGGGAGAACAGATGAGTCCTCTCAGGCCAGTAGACCTCTTCCCCAGTCGGGACCAGAGGCCAGCAGGGACCCAGCTGAGGCAGAGTTGCTGCTACTGCTAGTGGCCTCACAAACGTTCCTTACCCACCACGAAGCTCATGTTCACCACCAGGGTGGACCCTCTGCCCAGCTGGGCCGGGCACCCAGTAAGGCCCAAGTGTGCTGGGACAGGGCCTCGGGCCCTCTGTACCTGTGTCACCTGTTTGGTGACCAAGCTAGGACGGAGCAAATATAAGTGCTATAAATAAAACCATGGCACTAGCACGCTCCCCATGCAGGAAGGACAGAAGCCCTCAGGCTGTGACTTCGAAGTGGGCAGAGCCATTCCTCTTGGTCAGGGGGCTCCTGAGGGCACAGCCACATCCCAAGGGCCCCACCCATCACATGATAGTCCAGCCTTAGCTCAGGTTCGGGGAGCACGGAAGCCCAGGTCGGAGTCACGAGAGGCATCAGTCACTCAGAGTCACAGAAGGGAAGAAGCCTCTGGTCTTGCCACACCAACCAGGTGCAGATGAGGACCAGAAAAGCTCAGGTGGGCCACCTGGCTAAGCATACAAACCCACCCTGTCTCACCAGCAGGCCCCTCAGGCCCCAGGGCTCCCCTGGCCTTCCCCGAGTCACAGCTTTTACTGTGGGAAGTGGGGAGTATCCGGTGCTAAAACAGACTGGAGGACTGGACCTGGGCAAGGAGCTCAGCCTGGGGCAGGGTGCCTCTAAGGAAAGGCAAATGCCCTCTGCAGAAGAATCTATTAACTTGACGTTTACAAAAATCACACTTTTCCTTTTCCTTTTTCTGTTTTGAAATAGGAAGGGTCTTTATCTGTCCCCAGGCCAGAGTGCGGTGGCCTTATCGCAGTGTACTACATTCTCTGACTCCTGGGCTCTAGTGATCCTCCTACCCCAGCCTCCCTAGCAGCTGGGACCACCCACGCGCAAAGCGGGCAGCTCCATGCAGGCTGCAGCAAACGTTGCTTGGCTCCCTCTTGAACGTGCTGGGCTTCCAGCCACTGACAGGGAACGTTCTCAAGCTCCTCCCAGCTCTGCACTGTGGTCAATCCAGACATCATCCTCATGCAAGGGCCCCCTGGCGACCCTGTCCCTTGTGGGACAGCTGGATACAGCCTACTGCGTTTGCTGCCCGAGACCCTTTGTGGGCCGCCCAGACCTACACAGTGATCCCCTCTCTCACATGTGACCTGCTACAGCTCATGCTTCAATAACCCGCCCTCCCCACCTGCAGGAAGCTTGTTTGGATAACACCCTAGTCTCCAACAGTGTGTTGGCCATGAGACCCTCCCTCTCCCTCTGTCTCCTGGTGCTGAAGGGCCCCGTGTGGACCCTACATGTTCCCTGTACCCCCAGGGCCTGTAATTATGAATCTTCATACCCATATTCTTTTTTTTTTTTTGCAGTTCGGCCGAGGCTGGGTTTGAACCCGCCACCTTCCGCATATGGGGCCGGCGCCCTACTCACTGAGTCACAGGCACCGCCCCTCCTTTTTTTTTTTTTTTTTTTTTTTCAGTTTTTTTTTTTTTGGCCAGGGCCAGGTTTGAACCCACCACCTCCAGTATATGGGGCCGACGCCCTCCTCCTTGAGCCACAGGAGCCGCCCCATACCCATATTCTGTCTCTGAATCACTGAAGGGTGCTTTCCACCTTAAAGACCCTAAGTTAAAACAGGCCCTGGCTGGGCAAATGGGGAAGAGTGCCCAGAGGTCAGCATGGCTATCTACATCCACCCACTAGGTAGTTTGTTAGGCTATGGGGAAAACGGGGTTCCTCAGGGCCAGCAGCCCAGAAGGCCCCCCTTGCTGGGTCCCTCTGCAGCAGAGTCAGAAGGAGGGGAGCGGCCAGCCCCAGTGGAGGAAGACAGCCCCAGGTGTTACCCACAACAGATTTCGAAGACTTCAAACCAACAGAGATACATAAAACACTTCATTTTTCTACTGATTACACTTGTTCAAAGGATTAATATTTTCAGTATATCGAATTAATTATACATATCACTAAAATTAATTACTCCCATTCTTTTCTTTTTTTTTTTTTTTTTAGAGACAGAGTCTCACTTTGTCACCCTTGGTAGAGTGCCATGGCTTCACAGCTCACAGCAACCTCCAGCTCCTGGGCTTACACAATTCTCTAAGCCTTCCGAGTAACTGGGACTACAGGTACCCGCCACAAGGCCCGGCCATTTTTTTGTTACAGTTCAGCCGGCGCCGGCTTTGAATCCGCCACCCTTGGTATATGGGGCTGCCCCCATTCTTTTCTTTACTTTTTTTTTTTTTTTTTTTGAGACAGAGTTTCACTATGCCGCCCTTAGTAGAATGCCATGGCATCACAGCTCACAGCAACCTCAAACTCTTGGTCCCAAGCAATTCTCCCGCCTCAGCCTCCCAAGTAGCAGGGACTACAGGCACCTGCCACAATGCTCGGCTATTTGTGTTGTTGTTGCTGTTGCAGTTGTCATTGTTGTTTAGCTAGGCCAGGCTGGGCTTGAACCCACCAACCTCGGTGCACATGGCCAACACTGTAACCACTGTGCTACAGGCACCGAGCCTAACTATGTTTATTTTTTTTTTTTTTTGAGACAGAGTCTCCGTATGTTGCCCTTGGTAGAGTGCCGTAGCATCACAGCTCACAGCAACCTCAAACTCGGGCTTAAGTGATTCTCTTGTCTCAGCTTCCCAAGCAGCTGGGACTACAGGTGTCCACCACAACACCTGGCTATTTTTCTGGTTGTAGTTGTCATTATTGTTTGGCAGGTCCAGGCTGGGTTTGAACCTGCCACCCTTGGTGCATGTGGCCAGCACCATAACCACTGTGCTAAGGGCACCGAGCCCCCCATTCTTATTTTTTCTTTAACATAGTTATGAGAACTTCTCAGTTACCACCACTGTGGCCTACATATGTGCTCTCGTGGCATTCCCAGTGGCCAGTGTTGGGGGAACAGGGCTGGGCCATAGGCCATTCTCCATGTGATGCCCCTGCAAAGGTGTGGCTCCCTTCTAAACATGTGCCAGCTCCCACCCCAGGAATCACCCATGAAGCAGGCTTTACTCCACAATACCTCGCTAACCTCCACAAGGTTCTTGAGTGGGCTGTGTGGCCTGCAGCCCCCTAGCCAGGATACCCCAGCACAGCCCTTAGATCACCCTTGCTTTCTTACCCCTTCTGGAAAGCGTCAAGGGAGAAAGCAGGAACTGCCTATCTCACCCTGTGGGGATTGGAATTCCCAATGCTGCCTGTGTAGGCTCAGGACACCCCAGAACTGCTGAGCAATGGCCCCCTCCCCTCATACGGACCTGTCAGGGACCAGCTGCTCACCAGGAGCCCCTCGTGCAGCCCCAGAATTTAATCCTCATGGTGGAGGGGCTGGAAACACAACCCACCTTGGGGTCTTGCTCATGGAATTGAGTGCCAGCAACCAAGACAAAGCTCAGGTCTACACTTTTGGAATGAAATTTAAAGAAACTCCACATCTAGGTCCAGCAAATCCACCTGTGTAAAAATGTCCTACAAGAGGATGGGGAATGTTGGGATGCAAAGATACCCACCCACGGCCTGATGGGCCCTGCTCATGC
>CAUYRH010017673.1:0-29064 GCA_963574655.1 Perodicticus potto
GCAGGAGACTCACTTGAGCCCAGGAATTGGAGGTTGCTGTGAGCTGTGATGCTACAGCACTCTATCCAGGGTGACAGCTTGAGGCTCTGTCTCAAAAAATAATAATAATAATAATAATCATAGAGGTTAAAATTCATGAACCAAAAACTGACAGAACTGAAAGGAAAAAGACATTCTATAATTATATTTGGAAATGTAAATGTTTCTCTTAGTAATTGATAAAAGCAGGAAACAGAACGTCAACAAGAACATAGAAACATTTAACGACATCAATAGCTAACATTTTTAAACTGCTACATCTAACAGTGGCAAAATATGTATGCTTTTCAAACGACGAGGACATTTTTCCAAGAGAGAACATTTTCCAGCTCACAAAATAAACCATAACAAATTTAAAGAATTGAAATCGTACGTAATGGATTCCTGGGCATGATAGAACTAGCCTAGAAGTCAAATAGTAAAGATAATAGGAAAATATTCTTTTTTTTAATAGGAAAATATTCTTTAAATATTTGGTAAATGAAGTAAGTCTAAATAATTTACAGAAAGAAAAAATTTCTAGAGACCTTAGAAAACATTTTGAACTGCATAAATATGAAAATATATACATGGGAGATACAGAAAAAGTCATGCTTAGATGGAAATGCATAGGACTAAATGTTTGTATTATACAAGAAAAAAGGTCTCAAATCAACGATCTAAATTTTTACCCAAGGAAACTGAAAAAGAGGGACCAGCAAAACCACAACCTCACATCAAGGAAAAGGAAGGAAAGAATAAAAACAATAGCACATATCAATGAAAGGAAAGTGGAAAAGTAATACTGAAAATCAACAGAAACAAGTGATTTTTGAAATTATTAATAAAATTTAAATGTGTAGCAGATTTGACAAAGGAAAATAGAAAGTAAGAACAGTTTACTGATGAAAGGGGAGGTATCATTATAGACCACACAGACATTAAAAAATTTATTAAGGTAATAATGCAAATAGCTCCATGCATATAAATTTGACAAATCAGGTGAACTATACCATTGAAAACCATGAACTAACAAAAAATTATCAGAGATAAAATAGCCTGAATAGTTTTATAAATACAAAAAATTGGAATTTGTAGTTTAAAACCATCTCCAAATGAAATCTGCATCACCACAAAGTTTCACTGGTGTATTAAGGAAAAAATCAAAGAATTTCATTGGTTAATTAAATAGAAATAATATAATCTACATTATCTCTGTCTGAAAAAGAATCCAAAGAATACTTTTTAACTCAGTGTGTGATGTCAATATTACTCTGACATTAAAACCAAACTGAGGTGTACACAAAAGGCAAAAAAAGAAGGAAAAAAAGAAACATTTCTCATGAACATAGACACAAACATTAGTAAATTGAATCAAGCAATATTTAAGAATAATAGAACCAAGTGGGGCTTATCTTAAAAATATATGTTGCCTCAAACTTTCAAAATCGATAGATATAACCAAACACTTTGTTTATTATAAAAGAAGATAAGTCTCAAATCAAAAATCTGTTTCTACCTGAAGAAAATGAAAAAGAGAGATGAGCAAAGTAAAATATACTGACATCAAGTGGAAGGGAGGAAATAGGAGGAAGGAAATAGTGGAAAGAAAACTAGGAGCCCAAATCCATCACATTGAAATGTAAAAGCAATAGAGAAAACCAATGGAAAAATGTAAAAACAATAGTAAAAATTAATGGAAACATATCTTTGAATATACATATGTGAGTATATATCCATCCATCCATATGTAGGAGTATACATGTGAATATACACATACATATATGCATAGATATATTTACTTTTACTATATGTATTTAAAATAATAGCTCTAAAATGAAATATCTAGGTATAAATCTAACTGACTATGTTAAGAATCTGCTAAAATATACAAAATGCTAAAGAGAGTAATGAAAGAAAATGTAAATAATGAAGAGACATACTATTCTTCTCAAACTGAGCTATAGATTGATTGTAATTACAAATTTAAGCACTTTTTTTGTGGTTATAGACAAGATGATTCCAAAATTTATGTAAAAAGGCAAACAATTGAATAATCAAAACAATTTTGAAATGAAAAATAGATTTGGAGAAATTCTACTTGATTTTATAACTTACAAAACATAGCTTCCGCAATGAAGACAATGTCGTGTTGGTGATGGGGAAAATAGAGATTCCAAAAATAGGTCCACACCAACATGGCCAATTGATTTCTCTACAAAGGTACAAAGGCTATTAGATGAAGAAAGACTAATCTTTTCAACGTACTAAGTAAGGTATTAAAAAAAATTGAGTGTCAGTACGCAAAAGAATGAACATTATATAAAAGTAAATATAAAATACTGTAGCTCATTGGCCTAAATGTAGAATGTAAAACTATAAAAACTTGTAAGAAAACCTAAGAAAATCATTTTGACCTTGGATTAAGAAAAGAGATAGGATACCAAAAGCATGGTTCAGGAAGAAAAGAAATGATAACTTGAATTTCTTCACTATTAAAACAACAACAAAAACTTATTTGTTCTGTTAAAGGATTCAAATACAAATTATGGTCCAGGAGAGAAGACTTCCAGATCACATATCAGCTACCGGGAGTTGTACACTGAATATACCCAAAACTCAACATTAAAAAATAAAACAATTCAAAAATGCGTAAAAGACTTGAAGAGACACTACCTCAAAAACGATACAGGTCTAGCAATGAGAAGTTGTTCAATAGTATTTTTCATTATGGATATGAAAACTAAAAGCACCATGAGCTATTACTGTACATCTATTATTGTCTGTAAAATTAAAACACCAATAATACCAAGAGCTGACAAAGAGGTGGATCCACTTCAACACTCACATTGCTTCTGGGAATGCAAAACTTTACAACCTTCGGGAAAATGGTTTGACAGTTTCTTATCAAGGTAAACATAAACACCCACTTGTGAAAGTAAGAGATTGACCTAGTAATTCCACCCTACTTGTTTACCTTGGAAAAATAAGAACTTATATTCACCCCAAAGCTATTGAAGAATGTTTCTACCTTATCATTCCTAATTACCGAAGTCTGTAAACAATCCGAATGTTCTTCAATAGGATAATGGATGGACAATCTGTAGTATATCCATATATTGAAATACTATTCAGCAAGGAAAAGGAATGATTTATTGATTCATCTAACTGCTTGGAAGAATCTCAAAGCATTAGGCTGAGTAAAGGAAGATAGTCTCAAAGATTACATACTGTACAGCTACACTTACAAGACATTCTCTAACAGATAAACCCGAAATGATGAACAGATCAGTGATTGCTCTTGGTTAGTGGTGGGGAAGGCTGTAAGTACACGGTGAGAGCACAAGGGTGTTCCCTGATTACTGTGGTCCATTCACAGATCAATAGAAGTATGTGAATGGTACATAGAAAATAAACATTACTGTGCATGAATTTGAAATTAAAATTAAAAACAAAAAACAAAGAAAGTATTTGACATTTAAATTTTCTATTACCATAATCCACAAAGGTTTCTGCAGGTTGTACCTTTCACACTGGTATCTGGTCAATGGGACCTACAAGGGAGTAAGGACTTCACCTACCAAACTCTTTTTCTGCTCCTTCCATGCATCGAATAGCCTTTTAAAAGAAATTCATCCTCTCAGTTTTATGCCTCCTTTGAATTCACATTATCACATGTTTATAACTTAGGCCTTGCTTAGGAGCAGTACTTTTTGGAGAATTTGATGAGTTTCTGTTCAAATATAATATTTTAGAATTTCCAAGTAGAAGTCCATGTCTTTGTTGTCCTTCATCCCTATGTCCATGTTCACATTCAATCTGTTATTCAGAACCCTGATTCAGTTCTACCTTTGGACTTCCTAGGTTGTGTCTCAGCCTACCCTGCATCCCTCTTCATTACACCTTGCTTATAACCTGCATTTCATTCATTCTCTTTGTAGTCAAGGATCTTCTCAAAGCATTTCTGTATCTTCAGCACATAGCACAGAGACTTAAGCATATCATATCTACATATTTCTTCATAGAAATGAATTCTTAACTAGAAAATAACATCTTTCCTGTAGTTCACATGAAGAGCAAGGCTGTACTTGCCTTGTTCAATTCTTGATTACCACTGTATATCTTATTAGGCACTGGCCAGAACGTAAATCAGATACTTTGTATTTTTTATTTTGGCAAGATATATTGCAGGGGTAAGACTTGACTACGTAACTGTTAGGAATTATCACTAAAAGTGGTTTGTATGACATTGCTCATGTCAAGATCCTATTCTGCTAAAGATTGATTTTAACTATAGCACTTTGTTTCTGTTAGGAAATGTCTTAATTGTGCTATTAAATACTAGATGAATATTAAAATTCGCTGAACAGATCTTTAGGAAATGAACCAGCACAATTTAGATAACTCTGAATTCCTCATAATTTTTAGAGTTGTTCTTCTAAATACTGGGAAACGGCTGCTCTGTGTTTACCACGTACTTGCATGATGTTGTCAGTGAACAATGCTTGTCAAGCATCTATTATGCATCAGGGTTTTTAAAAGACATCACCTCCTACCACATATTGTTTCGTGATTATAGTTCTCCATATTTTAAATTTTAGGATTGAAGTTAATGTTTTGTGTGTTCGGTATTGGTTTGTAGTGTGTACATACTGATCCCTTGTGTTTACTCTTCTCTTTCTTCATTTCTTCTGCATTTCCATATTTCAAGTTGGGATAATTTTTCCTTCTGCCCCAAAAATATGTTCAACATTTTTCTAGTGCAGGCTCTTTTTCATGGTACCTATATCTTTAAAAATCTGTTTCATTTACCGCAGAGTTAGAGGCTGGCATATTTTTCTCTATCAAATTTTACGCGTGGCATTCCATTACTTGTAGCTTTTACTGTTTATGTTGCAGTCAGGTTTCAGCTTTACTGTTGCTACTTTGAAGTAGAATTTCCTCTTTGGGTACTTTGAAGATTCACTCCTTTTCTTTTTATTTGCAGGAGTTTTGAGAGGTTTGGGGGGATGAGGACCTTTGTTTCTCCTTGATCCTGCTTGCTGCTTGCTGAGCTTTGTTGCTTTGGTAATAGAGGGTATTTTTTAGAGTAGTTTTAGGTTCACAGCAAAATTGAATGGAAGACACGGAGGTGTTTCTCTTATACCCTCTGCTCCTCCCTACACATAGCATCCCTCATTATCAACACCCACCATGACAATGGCACATTTGTTACAGCAGACGAACCTACATTGATACATCACAACCAGCACAGTCCACAGTTTAAATTAGAATTCACTCTGTGTAGTGTGCATTTTTGGAGTCTGGATAAATACACACTGACAAGTATCTACCATGATAATATCCTAAGGGTAATTTCACTGCCTTGAAAATTCCTCTGTGCTACCTAGGCATCATCCCTTCCTTCTCTCCTAAATTCTGCCAACCACTCATCTTTTTACTGTTTTCTTTTTGTTTTTGTTTTTGAGACAGACTCTCACTCTGTCAGAGTGCTGTGGTGTCACAGATCACAGCAACCTCAAACTATTGTTAAGCAGTCCTCCTGCCACGACCTCCCAAGTAGCTGAGACCACAGGCACCCTCTGCAATGCTCAGCTAGTTTTTCTAATTTTCAGTAGAGACAAGAGTCTTGCTCTTGCTCAGGCTGGTCTTGAACTCCTGAGCTCAGGCGATCCCCCTGCCTTGGCCACCCAAAGTGCCAGGATTACAGGCGTGACTCGCCATGCCCAGCTCACCATTTTACTGTTGCCACACTTTCACCTTTTCAAGAGTGTCATATAGTTGAAATGATGCACAAAATATGTTGTCTTTCTACGTATCTGTCACATAGTAATGTGAGGTGTAAGTTTCTCAATGTGTTTTCATGGCTTGATACCTTGCCTCATTTTGTTTAATCGTTGAGTAATATCCCATTGGATGGATGTACCCATTTATCCATTCACCTTTTCCAATTTTTGGCAACAACTTATCAAATTGCTGTAAACATCCATGTGCAGGTTTTCGTGTGGATGTAAATCTTCACTTTCAACTGCTTTGGGTAAACACCAAGGAGAGTGATTGCCAGATCGGATGGTAAAAGTATGACTAGTTTTGTAAGAAATTGCCAAACTGTCTTCCAAATAGCCTATAACATTTTGCATTCCTATCAGCAATGAAAAGAATTTCTGTTGCTCCTTATTCTCATCAGCATTTGATGTTGTCAATGTTCTGGATTTCGGCCTTGCTGAGCTTTATTCATTCTGTGTTCATGACTTAAAATTTTTCTGAGATGCGTTTAACTGTTAACTCTCATATGAATTTCACGTCTTGCCTTCTTTCGTTCTATGATTCAAACTGTAAGAACGTAACACATGTGACTGAATCCCACATGTATATTCTGTTCCTTTTAACCAATTTAATCATTTTCCCTTTTGCTTGAATTTGGGTCTGTTAAATTGACTAATCTTTTCAGTATTATATCTATTATCTATTTCTCTTTAACCTGTGTCCAGTCTGCAGTTAAATCATCCAATGAGACCCTAGTGTCAAATTTAGTTTTTTTCAGATTTTGATTCTGTTCACAGATACCAATTTTCTAATAGTTTCTCCATTTTATCATCCATTTTGTCTATGTTCTTCTTCATTTTTTAACAACTTAATCCCAGTGATTTTCAAATTCTATTAGGTACAATATTTTGTCACCTCTTGGTGATAGTTGGTTGCTATTATTTCCTCAAATAGACCTTTTCTTACCATGCCTCATCCTTTTGAATGAATGAACATGTACTTTTTAATGTCCACAATTATAGGTGTTCCAGATGATATTACAATATAGCAGGAATGACTTAATTTTTCTTCTTCCAGGATGGAGTCTATGTGAAGCAATTATTTTAATACAATTTGGAACTGTGTTTTGTCACAAATCAACACAGAGGTTTTCCTCTGCTATTCAGAGGTTTTGAGTTTAGCTATTTAAAATACTATTGCATGTAGTATTAGAATATTGTAATTGTCTTGAGGGGAAGTACTCTGACCTCTTAAGTTTCTAGTTTTGTTAATCTAGCTTGTGTGAGCACCACAGTTTCTAGTCTAGACAGGGAAATCTAGAACTGGGTGATCCCAAAATATTTTTCTTCTGCATTTATCCTCTTCAAATCAAGTGCAGCTAGCTTTTGCTGAAAATCAGCAAATACCACCAGGGGGAAGATTCCTATCGATATTAAGTTCACCTATTAGAGTATCTGCTAATTTTAAAGCTTTGAAACTTCCCTTTTGTATCTTGTAGTATTCTCTTTTGTTTCTGCAGTTCTCTGATACCTTTACAGACATGACTTTCAATTTTATCCAGCCTCCCTAGTTCTCCTCTGCAGGACTATTAGCCTGGGATGAACTCTTCTACACTGTGTGCCACCGGCTTTGTTGCACAATGAATGGATAGGTGCATTTAGTTCTAAATACATATGATTCCCCTTGCAGTTTCTCTTTTTCAATCTATAAGTTACTTACAAATTTGTTTTAAAATATCCATTTATTAGGAGGGAGACAGGAGAAAGAATTTGGAAAGGCAACTACTTTGTGTTGATTTCTAATTTAATTGCAGTGTTGTTAGAAAGTATTGCCTTTATGACATTATTCCTAAAATATATGACAATTGTTGTTTTGTAGCCTTGGCAACTTTTGAAGATGTTCTATGCATGTTTGAACTTGATCTTCTACTTGTTAGATCAGTCTCAACTTTCCTGCCAACTTGTTAGATCTAAGTGTGTTGTGTGTGTGTGTGTGTGTGTGTGTGTGTGGTGTATGCATTAAATCAAACATTTCAGATGGAATATTTGGATTCTCTATCTTTATTTTCACCTATTGAATCTATTAATTATTGAAAGAACAATTGTTTCCATTATTTTAGAATAGTCCATTTTGGGTGGCACCTGTGCCTCAGCAGATAGGGCACTGGCCCCATACACCGAGGGTGGCGGATTCAAACCTGGCCCCAGCCAAACTGCAATAACAACAAAAAAATAGCCGGGCATTGTGGCGAGCGCCTGTGGTCCCAGCTACTCAGGAGGCTGAGGGAAGAGAATTGCCTAAGCCCAGGAGTTGGAGGTTGCTGTGAGCTGTGTGACACCATGGCACTGTACCAAGGGCAATAAAGTGAGACTCTGTCTCTACAAAAAAAAAAAAAAAGAATAATCCACTTTAATTTTATAAGTAGGTTGAGATGAAATTATGACATATACATATATTAAGTAATGTTAAATGTTTCTGGTATTTATGTGCTTATTCCCTTTAGAAATAACAATTTTTCCTCAATGTATATTGTATAAAATATAAATATTCTGATAACCAGCTCAATATTGCTATGAGAGGTAATTTTGTTTGGTGATTCATTTTTCTTGTTTTCATTTAGTTGTTATGATCCTTTACATGTGTTTTTGTAGCCAGATATAGAAGAATTATATAAAATTCTATCTAAGAATTTTTAAGCAAGTCTGTGTATTTTAATATGACAACTAATATATTTTATCTTATTTTCTGCTTTCATTTTACCAGATTTTTTTTTGCCCCTGTATTATGATCATGTGCAATTTCATGTTTACATAATTAGTCCACTCTATGCTTTTGATAATTCTTTAACTTCTCTCTAGGTGCCCCCACCTTTACCCTTCTTTACTTTCGTGACAATACCCAGTCATATCTCAAAACTTCACCGCCAGATTCTTAGATCCCTAAAT
This sequence comes from Perodicticus potto, assembly GCA_963574655.1. Classification (NCBI taxonomy): domain Eukaryota; kingdom Metazoa; phylum Chordata; class Mammalia; order Primates; family Lorisidae; genus Perodicticus; species Perodicticus potto. Next base: position 8,730 of record CAUYRH010017673.1, read on the forward strand.
CCACTCTGATCACAATCTTCAGCACTGTTTTGTGAAGTGTCTGCTCTTTTTCCTTCTTGATTATTCCCTTCTCCCAACTACTGTCTTCTGATCTCTACAGATTGGTCTCCTTCTGTCCTTATTTCTTTACTTATCCCACAGAGCCCTGCGAGTTCTATCCCTTCTTTCAGTCTCAACTTTACTGCCAACTTTTACACCTTGTGTGTCTTTCTCCACACCTGATCCACAAAATCTCATCCCCTATGGAGTCCTAATATTCTTCTTTTGTGTTTTAGACCCAGGCTGGAAATCACTCAAGTGACTACTACTTTAGTGCGACTCTATTAGTACTTACTCAGCTCTTTCAATTTCCCTCATTAGCTATCCATCTGTTCATTCTTTTCTAAAAAACACTATCCAATTCCCATCCACTTTTGACCCATGATTTCAATGCTGCTGCTTCCATTTCACTCAGACGTGTGAATATCAAAAAGTAATTTCCTTAAGCTGTATCTATGAAAGTCCTTCTGTAAACACCAAATGCAGCTGGGAAACTGTCAACCTTTCTACTGAAGTCAGTGGGATAAATAGTGAGCTCATTACTACCTGTATGTTTCATCAATGTGTTGGAAACCCTAGTAAATTCAGGTAAGACAAGAAATATGTGAAAGAGAAAAATGAGAAGCAAGTGGCAATAAAATTTTCATGAGGGAATAATGATATTTGAATGGGTACAGAGAAGCACTGTAAAAGCTCATTAAAGCGACTAAATTTGCTGCATACTGGTCCATGTGGCAAAAGGGATGGGACATGAGGATAACTCATGTCAGCTGAGTTTAAAATCTGAACAGGGTAGTGGGACTACTTTAATTGTGGTGAAAAAAAGTGATGAAATATAATCCTAAGGATAATTTTTATACCGAAAAATGATCACCAGCATGCTATTATGGTGAGCTTGAGAATTTTGGGGGGACATTTAATCTTAAATTGTTGTTGTGGTTCATTTTAAATGCTCAGTAAGTTTCACAACCTCTTAAGAGGAGAGATTTTTCTTTCAACTACTTTTCCTTTCTCCTTCTTTCCTTCTTTCTTGAGAGTATGACACAAGATTAATTATCTCTGAATTTTTGTTACCTACTTTTTACTGTATTAATAAGTACCTGACTTAGCTTACTTAAAATTCTCAGTGTCTTTTAATTTTAGATTAAAAAGTTTTAATTTCACATGTCGTTTATTGGAACTGGATAGAGGAATGTGGTTTTCTCTTTCTCCCGTTTTCTTCTTTTTCCTTCTCCAGCCCCTGTCTGTTCATCTTTCTGTCCCACATTGTTTGATATAGATGAGGAGTAATTTCAGTTGCCGTAATAAGCCCAATGAAGTATAAAGTTATTAAATCTGATATGTTTGATTTTTATTTTTTCTCTTATCAATTGTTTCATTAAATCATAACTGTGTACATTAATGCGTTTGTGGGGTAAAATGTACTGATGCTTATATCAAACTGGTTAACATAGCCTTCACCTCACGTACTTAATTATGTTAAGACGTTTATATTCTCCTCTTAATAGATTTGATGTGTACCCCTACAATATGCACCATAGGTGTGGTTCCCACCGATTACCCTCCCTCCACCCAGCCTCCTTTCTCCCATTCCCTCACAATCTTCTTCCCTCCTTCATCCTGGGCTATAATTGTGTTTTATCTTTCCTATGAAGGTGTGGGTGATTAGATATTGGTTTCATAATAGTCCTGAGTACATTGGATACTTTTTCTCACATTATTGAGATACTTTACTAAGAAGAATATGTTCCAGCTCCATCCATGTAAACATAAAAGAGGTAAAATCTCCATCTTTTTTAAGGCTGCATAATATTCCACAGTGTACATATACTACAGATTATTAATTCATTCATGGGTTGATGGGCACTTGGGCTTCTTCTATGACTTGGCAATTATGAATCAGGCTGCACTAAACATTCTAGTACAAATATCTTTGTTGTAAAATGATTTTTGGTCAGTTTATTACATATCAAACAAAATACAGTACAATTAATCAAATATGCACCTAAATTATCCACATAGTTTTGCCGTCTTAACAGTAGCCTTTGTATGCAAAGAAGCCTGGTGAGTGGTGATGAAATTGTGAAAGGAGTTTTCCCCAGCCTGTTGAGGACAGTATTTTCCTTGCAAGAAGTGGTACAAAGCCTGGAGGAAGCAGCAGTCAGTTGGTGCGTGGTCCGGTGCATAAGGTAGATGACAGGGCTTCCGAGTCAGGCTTCTACAGTTCAAGCAGCATTGTTTGTGTGACAGTGTTGTCTTGCAAAAAGATTGGCCCATCTCTATTATCAACCTCAGCATCTCAATTGCAAGCATCCTCATCATTTTGTCCCATTGGTTGCAGCAGACATCTGCTGTAATTGATTGACCAGGATACATGAAGCTGTTCTGGATAATACCAGCATTGGACTATCATACAGACACCATTGGCTTTTGGGGGGTGAATATTCAGTTTTGAATTATATTTCCCTATTTCATCTCTATCTAATCATTGTGCCAAGTGCTTGCAGTTGTCAAAAAGAATCTATTCTTATCACACATAATGATTCAGTGTAGAAATATTTTGCATTTATGTACTGACAGCAAAGGAGGGCAAGCTTCTTGACAATTTCTCTTCTGACACTCATTTAACTCATGTGGAACCCGTCTATCGGCTCTTTTACCTTGCTGATTTCTTTCAAATGGTCCAAAGTTGTTGAAATAGTAATGTCAAGCCTTTGCTGCTAGTTCATACGTAGATTAAGATGGTCTTACTCCCACTATAGCTTTAGCTGATCATTACCCACGTTGGTTTCAGGTCACCACATGGCTTATTTTCAATGTTAAAATCACCAGCATGGAACTTCTCATGTTATCCACGTATTATTCATTCATCAGTCACATCCTTCCCAAACACTTTGTTGATACTTTGAGCTATCTGGGTTATAATGGTTCCATCATGGACCTCATATTTGAAAACAACATGAATGTTTGACATATCCAGGGTTTCATAAAAATTACCCTAAAGAAAGTTTTTTGAAAGATAATTACAAGCCAAAACATGCATTTGAAAGAATGAGAATGTACCTTCACAATTAAAAAAAAAAGTATCAAAGTGAAATGTTAGAGATATCAACTATCAAACTTAGTATTTAAGGAAATTGAACATTTTAAACTTAATTATCTCGTAGGTGGACTTACTATCTGTCTATTCATCTATCCGTGTATCCATTCATCCACCCATCTATTCATTAAGAACTCATTTCCTCTATATGTAGATGTGAAATTTTTATAAAATCTATTTCAATTTTTTTTTCCTGAGACAGAGTCTTACTCTGTCACCCTGGTTAGAGTTTCGTGGTATTGTCATAGCTCACAGCAACCTCCAACCCTTGGCCTCAAGAGATCCTCTTGCCACAGCCTCCTGAATAGCTGGGAACTTTGAAGTCACTCCCAAGATCTGCACGTCTCAGTCTGGAGCTTCGTCATGGTTCCACCATGCTCATAAATTCTCTTCTCAACAAATTTTCTCTCCTATTGCGTAGGCAGTGGCTTTTACTAAGTCATTCATATTCCTCCATGAATCTTCTAACTTTCTAAAACATACACGAAGTGATTATTCTTTTATTTAAATTTAATTATTTCTTACCAATATTTTTGGTTTCTGGAGAGAGTGAAAAAGTCATAAGCAAACAGCTAACAATCATTAATTAAAGCAAGCTCTGCATCAAATTGTTTTCAGAAATAAACGTGTGGCAGATGGATTCAAAAGTGAAATCGAATCCCCATTTCATCATTTTTAGGAATAGTATGATCATCAGCAAATCATTTTATCTGTCTATCCCTACCTGTTATCATGCATAAAAAGAGCTTAGAAACTACTTTGTAAGGACATGGGAATTATAGAATATGTAATTTATCCAAAATAATAGATATTATAGTAAGTTTTGTTATTTAAAAATAGCATTAAAACATGTTTGAAAAATTGTATTTATAATTTCTTTTGTTAAATGATATTTTTCAAGTATCTATCTTTTATTATTTGTTTAATTAGATTAGAGTCCCTGGAAGTAAGCATTTGAGTGTAAATCATCTATCTTAATTAGCAAAATATTGCATAAATCTCTGACTAAAGACTACTAATGATTTTAGACATTACAACCTTCACTGATAATTTAAACCAAAGACTAAATATCTTGCTGAAATTTTTATCTTAATTAATATTGCACTTTCATATATTCTGCAAATAGACCATCTTATTAGTCAAACAATTTTCAAAGAAAACCCTTTAATTTTTCAAATATCACCAGTAGTTCTATGTCATATTAATTAAAATAATATTTTATAAAAATTTTTTATTTCATAAAAATATTTCAAAATTGTATCAACTTAAAATGTGAATATAAGCTCAAGACTCTCTGATATGTAGTTTATTTTACCATTATGTCATTTCTTGAAATTAAGCTTTCAAAAAAATTGAAAAGTATTTAACATGATCATCACTTTTTCATCTTTACATTTTCTAAGTTGTGACTAGTCGTTTGTCTTACATGACCATTAAAAGTAGTATTTATGAAGTATATTCATATTTTATGCCTTTTTAGAAGTGGATAGTTGGTAAAATAATTTTATCTAAAATATGAAATTGAAAAGGTTACTAACAGTTTATTGATTGTCGTATACATTTTCCCCTAAATTTTCCCTTATTTAAGGAGATAAATTTCACAGTTAAATGTTGACATATTTTAGTAGCAACAACAGTCATTTTCATTCCTACTGCTAAAATATAGTATAAATATTTATATTTTACTTCAAACATGTAAGAATTAATGTTTGTGTTTTCTAGGTATAGCTTACTTGAGTGGAATGTGTAGTGAAAAGAGAAAATGTATAATTGCTGAAGACAATGGCCTGAATCTTGCATTTACAATTGCTCATGAAATGGGTCACAAGTAAGTAAAAGTCCTGGCTATGTTAAATATGTTAGCATATACATTCGTATTTGAGTTATTAAATTGCATGAATATATTTTGATTTTTTTTCTTTGGGCTTCAAGTTTTAGAAAAATTAGGGAAACAAGAAGAGATGAATAAGACCATCTAATGTTATAACCTGGAATGTCTTCCGAATATTATAACCATTCCTGATTCCTGGAATAAAATCTTACATTATTAAAATCATCATCAGGACAGTCATTACAGAGTGCATAATTGATTGCACTGTACATTTTTTATTTTTTTATTTTTTGAGACAGACTCTCACTCTATTGCCCCAGGCTAGAGAGTTGTGGCTTGGTAGCTCACAGCAACCTCGTACTCCTGGACTCAAGTGATCTCTTGCCTAAGCCTCCTGCATAGCTGGGACTATAGGCATTTGCCACAATGCCTGGCTAATTATTCTATTTTTAATAGAGATAGGGGTTTTGTTTTGACTTTGGCTGTCCCCCAACTCCTAAACTTGAGCAATCTCCCACCTCAGCCTCCCAGAGTGTTAGGATTATAGATGTCAGCCACCACACCCAGCCTCACCCTACAGTTTTAAACAATATAATTATTTCAATAATTGTGATGCTACTATCTATTTTTTAAACATTTACTTGGTACAGGTGAAATGCTTCCAGGCTATGATAGTGCCTATGTTTGTTATTACCAGGTGCAGAGTAAAGAAGCATGGTTGAGGTGAAATGTACTGGAAAGAGAAGTTAGACTCATAATTAACATGTAATGAATATTAACTATGTCTCAGGCACAGTTCTAGGAAATTTACATAGATGAGTTCACTTGATACAAGAACCAAGGAGGTAGTTACTGTTATAATTCTCATTTTATCAATTATAGTAATAATAGCAATAATAATTAGTAATAGCAAAACTTATATAGCACTTACTGTGTACCAGACACTAAGTGCTTTTGATAGCCCTACAATATTTCTCTGATGTGCAGTTATTAGTGTATCCCTTTTTCTGACGTATAGAGAAGTCAATTTATCCTCCCCAAGTTATAAAGATGGTAATCGTTGGAACAAGCCATTTGAACTCAAGCCATTCAACTCAGGAAACACTGTTCCCAATTTCAACATTAAGTTATCAGATATCATTGTGCCTTAGATGCCTCATCAGTAAAATAGGGATAAGACCTGTGTTATGAGATTCATTTGGAATTCAGTGCATAAAAGGTATGTATATATTTGTAGGACGTTTAAAGTAGAAATGACATGAGTGGAGAACTCAGACTTCATTTTACTGTAGGCTTCCCTAATTCCCAGCATACCAGCAGTACAAATGAAGGCATTTTAACTGGACTCAGATTCACCAAAGTCCTACTCAGGCAGGAGATCTTTATGGAGGCCTCTTTGGTCAAAGACAAATTTTGTTTGTCGTTCACTGTTTAAAAAGTTGAATTAGTTACTGACATTAAAAAGTCTAAATTTGACATTAAATCTAAATTTGCAGACCTGGCGATACTTGACCCACAAGTCTCATATGGCAGCCATTCCTTGGAGCTGAGTAACAGCGCCTTGTACTCTTTAAATTAGACCCATCTTTCCAGCTCATCACAGGCCACAGCACTCTAGTATGGCACACCCAGCTCACTTCATTTTCCTTATTTTATTGGCCTCTGTAGGCAATTAAGTAAAATTGAGTTAACGGTGGAATTTGATTAGTAGAAGAAAGCTTAGAAGAAACAGTTTATGTAGGACATGGCAGTGTTTGATTAAAAAAATTATTCAAGAAAACACAGCAAAAAAGTCATAATTATATTGCCCAATGAATTATCAAAAACTGAATATAATAGTCCAAGAAATAGAGTGATTGATTTTTTAATATTTTGAATTTTGAATCAATCAGCAGTGATTGATTTTTGAATTTTTTTAATTGACCAGAAAATATATATATTTAAGTGTTTTGAAGTGTATATAAATTTTGTAATGGCTGTATCAAGCTAATTGCCATATACCTAACCTTATATACATGGTATTTTTTGGTGAATACACAATATACTGTTATGGCAATTTTCAAGTGATTGATTTGTGGTGTCACTCTTTCCAATATAGAGAAATACAGTTATCCCCTGGAATATGGGGGAAGAGGGGTGATTCCAGGATTCCTGCATATACTCAAATCCATGAATACTCAAGTCCAGCAGCTGCCCTGCAGAACCCAGGATATGAAAAGTTGGCCTCTATACTCGGCCTTTGTAGAACCCGAGAATATGAAAAGTTGGCCTCTATAGCAATTTGCAGATACTGTAGCACACAGTTGGTTGAAAAATATCTCAGTATAAGTGGGCCTGCATAGTTTAACCCAGTGTTGTTCAAGGGTCAACTGTCCTTACGTGATCTCCTGGTGTGGACTTTGAATCTTCAGCCGGCTAATTGAGAATATAAGGAGTTAATATGCTACTTTAAAAAATAAAAATACACTTTAAAATCATCGCTCTTTTTGGGAAAGTATGCAATGCAATAAACTTGTTTAATATCACACTCCAGAAATGATAAGTTCAGATTCTTATTTCCAATATTACTTTAATAACTGAAAGGTATTTTCACCTCAGTGAAACTATGAAAAACCATGGGAGTCACTGCAGGGAAAATGCTGAGAATAATGGCTAGAGGCAAGAAAAAGTTACTACTAAGTAATTTTAGGAAGGTAAATGCAAATTAATCATAAATCCAATTCTTATAATGGCAACAAAAATTTCCGAGTAATTACAATTTTTACTCTTAGGTATATATTAACAGCTTGATTGACAAGCAGTCTGAGTCTATTTTCACAAGGAGACATTAAATAATTTTGTTAAGTATCTTGAATAGGAGGTTTACTTTTAAAAGTAAATGTTTAAAGTTATGTTTAAAAACAGATATGCCAAATCAATGTCTTTAATCTCTGTTGTATTCGAAGATGTAGGAGAAACAAAGGAAAAGGACACAAAACAAATTAATTTATTGAAGACCAAAGTCTTGATCAACAAGCAATAACTGTTTAAATGAAACATTCAAGGAGATAATTTAAGGAAAGTCCACTTAAGCTTTATGTAGCAGAAACACTGGTTTATGACTAGGAACTCAGGTTGGAATGGCTAAAATGGTACTAAAATATTATTTTATTTGACTTTTATAGAGCTGCACCCAAAATCAATATAGATGTGCCAAAGGTATGTGTCATGGTTGGTGGATGAGGACCAGGACACGTGATATATGTGGAGCTATTCAGTTACTAAAAATTCTCCTTAGCAGTATTTGTCACAAAAGTGGAACCTGGTGTTGTCTTCTTATCAGTCAGTAAAGGACAATAGTCAGCATACAGTCACTTTACAAAAAAACAGAACAGGAGGATATTTATATAAATTATATCATCATCATCATCCAGTGTAAGGCACAATATAAGAAGAAATGATGAAAAAGAGAATACAAAAAAAGTCTGTATACTCACAGCCTCTCAGGTAGGGACAGTCTTTATAGATATTAGATAATTGTGTCTATAGTTCTGTGTGTGCGCACTTGTCCACACGTGTAGGTAGGCATGCACAAGGAGGGCCCTTTTATTATATTTATAGGTATGTTGAGTCAGCTATTTAAGAAACATCTAAATATTACTTTTTCCTACTTTTTATATTTCTTTCCTTTTGTGTCAAATTATAGAAGTGGAAACTGTTTTCCAGAAACTAACGAACTATATTATCATATGATTCTGCAACCCACCATTTTATTTTTTGATTTTAACTTTTTAAATTTTCAATTAATATGAGGGTACAATTATTACATTGTCTGTGTTTGTTAAGTAAAGTCCAAGTTCTAGTCATGCCCCTCACCCAGGAGGTGTGCCATATACCCTTACGATGTGCGTGTTAGGTGAGAGTTTACCAATCTCACTCCTTCCTCCCCTCTCTCCCCTCCCCCTCACTTGAGTTTAAGTGTGTTTTTCTCCCTTGTGGATGTGTCTTTGTTCCTCTGCCAGTTTCCTATTAGTATTGACTACATTGGATATTTGCTTTTCCATTCTTGTGACATTTTATTAAGTAGAATGTTCTCCATCTTTTTATGGCTGAATAGTATTCCATGGTATACATATACCACAGTTTATTAATCCATTCATGTGTTGATGGGCACTCGTGTTGTTTCCACATCTTGGCAATTATGAATTGAGTTGCGATAAACATTCAAGTGTATATGTTCTTATGGTAAAATAATCATTTTCCTTCTGGGTAGATAGCTAGTAAAGGGGTTGTGGGATCAAATGGAAGATCTACTTGTAGTTCTTTGAGGATTCCCCATACTTCCTTCAAAGGGGCTGTCCTTGTTTGCAGTCCCACTTCCAATTTTAGAATGACAGAATGATTCTATGTAAACTTTTTTTTTTGTTGCATTTTTTTGGCCGGAGCTGGGTTTGAACCCACCACCTCTGGCATATGGGGCCAGCACCCTACTCTTTTGGGCCACAGGCACCGCCCCTATTTAAACTTTTTAAGAATATCTTTGAAATGACACAGGAAATTCTTCTAGACTGAATTTAGATGCGTGTATTTGTTTGTTTGACTTAAATTTGATTTCTAGAAATTCCCAGAACAATTTCACATATAGCAGGAAAAATCAATGAACTACCAGGTAATAAAAATGACTCTTGGGTGTGAGGATTTAAGTAACTGAAAAGAACAAAAAAAATTCTCTCTTGTTATCACAAAGGAATCTAAAACAATGTCAGCAAAATGTATCAATTTTCTTCCTTTGAAAAATGATCAGTTAAACACATCTAATGTACAGTTCAAAAATGTAAGTTAAAATCTACAATAAGAAAGAGGAAATAGACCAGGCATGGTGACTCATATCTGTAATCCCAGCACTCTGGGAGGCTGAGGCAGGAGGATCTCTTTAGCTCAGAATTTCAAGACCTGCCTCATAAGAGCAAGACTCCGTCTTTATTAAAAATAGAAAAAATTAACCAGGTATTGTGATAGCACCTGTAGTCTCAACTAGTCAGGAAAGCTGGGGCAGGAGGACCCCAGGAGTTTGAGTTTGATGTGAGCTAGACTGACTGATACCAATTACTCTAGTCTAGAGTAAAACTCTGTCACAAAAATAAATAAATAAATAAATAGAAAGAAAAAAAGATGAAACAAATTATTTAAACCAACAATTTTTTTTGATTCCCTTTCAAATTATTTTCTTTTGAAAACAAGATCTCAGGGGAGTTATTAATTTCTTTGTAACCAAAATTTTTGGCAAGGAAGTGTTTCTATTGATAGTATTAAATTGATACATACTCAAGAAATGTAAGTGGGTACTTCCAAAATTTACTGTGATGAAGTCTAAAACATGATTTTTATGACCAAAAATACCTTAGGATGTTGTTCATGACTTTGATAGTTTGTTAAGTATGTAGGTGCCTATGCACACATTCACCAATATATGTATTTTACATGATTTTTGTGAACAACAATGTGTTAAAGTAACAGGTTTTATTTTGATTTTAGTCCATAACTTATTAGTACCTTACTATGATTAGATTACTCTATTTGGGGGGGTGGGGTCCCCAAGACCTCTCTCAGGTTAATTCATTTGCTAGCAGAACTTACCAAACACAGCAAAGCTGTTTTCCCATAGTTAACGTTTTAGTATCGTGAAAGGATATAGATTAAAATCCTCAAGGGAAAAGATTGTATGGGGCTTTGATGTGAAGTTCAAGCTTCTAGTTGGAGTTTCCCAGTGGAATTATGTAGAAAGTGTTTAATTCTCCAAATAAAAATGTGTGAAAACATACAGAAATTATTGGCAACAAGAGAAGCTAACCTGAGTGTGTACCCAGGGTTTTTGCTGGACTTTGGTCATATAGGCTTACATGACTTCCCACAGGCAAACCTTAGTCTCTGTCCCCTCCAGAGATCACCATGGCCCTAGGTCCCACCATAGGTTACACTGTTAGCAAAAAAATCATGGTACAAAGCCCCAAGTAAACAAAGATATTCTTATCAAAATACTTGGCAGAATATTTCAAGGGCCTTGCAGGGATCCTCAAATTACAGCCCGTGGGCCACATGTGGCGGTGTGAATTGTATTTGTTCCCATTTTGATTTTTACTTCAAAATAAGATATGTGCAGGGTGCATAGGAATTTGTTCATAGTTTTTTTTTTAAAAAACTATAGTCCAGCCCTCCAACGGTCTTGAGGGACAGTGAATTGGCCCCCTCTTTAAAAAGTTTGAGGACGCCTGGGAGGGTACCTCCCAGAAGCCAAGAAAGGACCAAACATTTCTTTGGAAGGTGCCAGTTGTTAACTCGTTACTGCACAATTACACAGTATTTTTAAAGTTTCAAAATCTTATATATTAGATTGCCAAAGCCTATCTAATAAAAATAGTAGAGTGTTCTTTTATTAGTATGCACTGTGCTAAATACTGTGTATGCATACCTGATTCAACCTCACAATTTTTTTTTTTTTTTGAGACAGAATCTTACTTTGTCTCCCTTGGTAGAGTGCTGTGGTGTCATAGCTCACAGCAACCTCAAACTCATGGGCTCAAAGTGATTCTGTTGCCTCAGCCCCCCAAGTAGCTGTGACTACAGGTGCCTGCCACAATGCCTGGCTATTTTTAGAAATGAGGTCTCACTCTGGCTCAGGCTGGTCTTGAACTTATGAGCTCCAGCAATCCTCCTGCCTCAGCCTCCCAAGTGCTGGGATTATAGGTGTGAGCCACTGCACCTGACCAACCCTACAAAGTCTGGAGAAAAGTATTTTTTATCATTTTACAGATGAGGAAACTGAAATGATTAGAGACTCATTTTCAAGGAGTTCTTTTAATATTAAGGACTTTTTTTTTTGAGACAGAGTCTCACTATGTCACCCTCAGCAGAGTGCTATGGCATCACAGCTCACAGCAACTCAAACTTTTGGGCTTACGCAATTTTCTTGCCTCAGCTTCCCAAGTAGCTGTGACTACAGGCACCTGCCACAATGCCCGGCTATTTTTTGGTTGCAGTTGTCATTGTTGTTTAGCTGGCCCAGGCTGGGTTTGAACCTGCCAGCCTTGGTGTATGTGACTGGCGCCATAACCACTGTGCTTCAGGCACCAAGCCTAAGGACATTTTCTTTTGATGATATACAGTAAAGATTTTCCTAGTTCTAATAGTTTAATCTTGTTTTTCATTGTTTGTGACCTGTAGAATTGTTTTAGTAGTCAGATTTCATACTGTATTATTTATTGTGTAGGTTTTCACATTTACAAGTGCATTCTTGCCCTAAAATTAGGGAAACATACTTTTGCATAGTTGTTTTATATTTTTACTCCTGCACTTACTACTTAGCACTTTAACCCATCTAGTATTTACAGTAGCATATGTAGTAAAGTTCTCTTCATTAAATTTGTGTTTCTCATTAACTCCCCAGTAAATGCTCTTACTACTCACTTGTGGTCTATAAGAAGATAAGAAGTTATGCCAGAATATAGCACATTGATTCTTTCCCTGACAAAGTATTGAAATGAAAAAAGAAAGTCAGCTTAACTGAAGTGCGTGCTTAGTGATGTAGCTGAATTACATTCTAGCTCCAGGAACTTAGCTGGATACAAATCGGTAATAAAGACAATTCACCAAATTGCATCCAGTGCACAGGCCACACTCAGAATAGCTTGGCCATATGGCAGATATACTAATCCTCCTCATTCTAAACCAACATTGCACTAGGAAGCTGAATCTGAATTGTTACAAAGCCATCTTTATGATTTTTGGCTTGAAAATTCATCTATACTTATTTATTTTTGCCCTTAATTGTGAAGTGCTTTTAGACATACTGGTGTGATGCAATTCATTGCAAATAATAGTTGTTCTTTTGTGTAAGTACTTAGATTATTTTATCACATAAATAAATGCATACTGTATATATTTAACGTAAATTTGTACAGATACACATACATGCTTTCTTCTTTAGATACACAAATAATCAGTACTGTTTGTGGATTCCAATCCAAAGTAAAGGAACTCCTTTCTTATTGGTTATGGTTTTAGTAAAATTTAGCCTCAGATGTAGGATATTTTAATATATATAAAAATTATAGGGAAACAATAATTTCAAAGGTAATTATTAATAACATAATCCTGTGGCCATTCTGTGATCATGCTAAATCTGGAGATTTATTGAAAAGCAGAACTTTGCACTGGCAGAGCTCATTGAGGCCAAAGACTTATGCTCTCACCTGAAGTAGGAAGGCAACAATATTAGCTTTATTTTAAGAGATGATGATTGCCAAAGCTCACAAAGCTAATAAGTGCCTACGTTTAAGTTCAAAGGCAAGTATGTCCAAACCCAAAGCCCAAGTTATTAACTACAATGCTATGCCAGAAATGTGAACAAGTTCTTCTGGCTAGCTTTGCTCAACTTACTTTTGTGCTGACTCTAGGTTATCTGTTCCCCCCTTACCTCTTTAGCCATACTTTGTTTTGTGCCCTCTCTGTCTCAGCATGGCACATCCACACTATAGTCCTAACAGTGTTTTAACCTACCATGTTCCTTTACCATGCAGGATATAAGTACCGACTGTGCCCTCTACCTGGAATACACTAGATTCCCAGCTTCGAGTGACTATCTCCTCCAGTTCAGATTTCATATACGAGGAATTAGGTCAATAGCCATTCCCTCAAGGAAATGTTCTGTACAGGTCATTCTTTATTAAGCATTTTAATGACACCACCTCCCTTGTAAATGTACACTTGTTCATCTGTTAGATGTATACCTGAGTTGGCTCTGAGTGTCAAGAGGTAATGACCATATCTCTTTTTGCTTACCATGGAATGCGTAATGCATTTGATGATGCTTGGTGCATATTAGTCATTTTATAAATATACATTAATGATTTAATCGAGTCATTATCTTAGTAACATATTCTTCTGCATAAATATCAACAAAACTTGATGATAAAACAGATTATGCATATTCAAATCACTTAGAATATTTTTTGATATTGCATGGGATGTTTAATGTGTTGTTAAATAAAATTTTGTAAAAACAATACCATGTATTTGGAGAGCCCACAGTGAGTGAGACTTCTTTTAGTACAGACATGCAGAAATGATGCTTCCCACCCTAAAAGTGTTGCCCCCTGAAGCCCTCCTATCATAGTAAATGAAAGGTTTTCATTCTAGTGGGTCAACCAAAACCATGGAATTATTCTTGAGCCCTCTCTGTTTCTCCTGGTCCACATTCAATTCATCAGCTCTCGAATATACCCAGAATACGATTACTTCTCATTAATTATGCTAATTCTCTGGATTAAGCCACTCTCAACTCTTACTTGGGTTATTGGAGTAGCCTCTTCAATTATCTTTCTTTTTCAGCCCTTGTCTCCTTTCCTTTGTTTTCAACTGAGAGTTGGGGAGATTTCTTTAAAACAAAGAAAATGTTTTGACTTCTTCCTCACAACCTTTCCATGGCTTTCTTCCTATATAGCTCGGTAGAACCCTGAGCCCCGCACTGGCCCCCCAGGCCGTCTACTTGTTCTAGCCTCATTCCTGCATAGCCTGCCATTCCCCACCTCACTGACTGTGCTCCAGATTCATCAACTCTTTGCTAAGATGCAAAACCTTTGCCAAGACCTCTACCTTTGCTTTTTCTATCTGGAAAGTTCTTCTCCAAGAAAAGCTATATGACTCCTCCATTCTTCTTCCTAAATTCTGTGCTCACTTGTCGCTTTGCAGGGAGGCCTCTCTGATAATAGCTATAAACACAGCCACTGCCTGGGCCTAACTTTTTACCTAAAACTTTTCAAAATCCAACTACGTCTATCTATCACACGTCTATGTCTGTTTGTATAGAATAAATTCTTATCTACCTAGTTTATTGTCCTATTCCTAACTTATACCTGTAATAGAAAGTGCCAAGAAAATACCAAAGAAAACCTTAGCAGAGTTTTATATTTTTACAAGTTGAAAGAGACAGCATTAAATGTACATCACCTCCTTACTCACTGATAAAGAAAAAAATTATGTGATAATTGGATTGCCTACTTCCTGGAGATGTTAGGTTGGATAAAATTATATAAGTTAAGGAAAAAGACTTATACAGGAGGTCATTATAGAACATGGAACATCTTTTGACATGGCCAAAAATGCACAGGAACTCTTGCATTTTGTTTTAGTTTTTGAACCAGAGGAAAGGATTAATATATACTATGAAACTTTGACATGGAGACATGGCTTTGTCTTTAACTTGGCGCTTGCTTCTTCAGACAGCTCGATAACTGTTATTGGCACCAATATTGCTATCAGACCTTTAGTTGAGACATCTAAAACATCTTTGAAACGTTTCACCCTTAGTTCCTCCTGTAATCAGTTGCAGAGTCCTCTTCATTCTCCAACTGAAATAAGTATCTCATCTGTCTGTTTCCACCCCCAGTGTTCCTCCAGACTTGTATAATCACAGTGCACACCTCACTGCCGTCTCTTTGCCTTTAGTGCTGTGTCTTTCTCTCTTACACATTAACAGGACTTAATTTCCTGAATCATGGAATCATGGTCCCCTTCTCCAGTTCAGAAATCTTTTCTTCCTTTCGCCACCTAATGAATAAATTCCAGATTCCTTTGCCCTAAATCACGACTTTTCTAGAGCAACCTCAGTCTGTGCTTTTCTAACTCTAACCTACTTCTCCATGTCATGAATCCAAACAGCCCATAATTTTCAAACATCATGTCTTTATTCTTATTGCTTATTTTTCTTATCTGAACCGGTCCCAGTTGTACTTACCTGTCAATGGTGAAGACAAATGCTATCACATTTGTGAAATAAACCTGAAAGTCTGCCAGGAAATATGTTTCCTTTTTTAAGTCTCTGCCACAGTTTATAAGAAGTATCACTTGTCACTTACTAGTTCTGATATACACTGATTTATACTGATATTTAAATATATATAGATCCCCAAATGGATATCAATCTCTATGAAAACAGGATTGATGTCTAATGTATTTTTTCTCCACAGCACTAAGTTGAGTGCATTATACATCATAGTTACTCAAACATTTGTTGCACAAATGAATAAGCATCAGCAGTCATCTTAAAATTCAGAGTAGGTTGTCACACATAGATTTGGTTAATCTCTCTCAGTAGAAGTATGTTTTGGAAGGAATAAAAGTTTCGCCGTTCCTTGATAAGCAGCAATGTATCTGCTATAAGAAGAGTGGATATACTATAAAAGAAGGTAAGACAAATATAAAAAGTACAGAAGGAGTGATAAAGACAGCATATTATCCCCTAGGACTTTTAAAATTAGAAATAGATTAAGTAATAATAAAGAGCTGTAATAGACTAAAAAGAAATGCACTCTTACTTACCTCTAGAAATAATTGCTCCTTAAAATGTACAAAATTAATTTGCTTTTTGTAATTGATTTCCCTGGACCCACTAAAGTTGGTAATGGTTATATGGCGGCCCCATGTTGTATTCTTTAGAATTCTCTATAGCAAATGTCACAGTTATCCTCCTCCAGCACATACCTTGGTTAATGTTAGCAACTGCCTAAGTGAAGAGGGGAAAGGAAAAGCAGGAGAAGTGCATACGGCCTTGGGCTTGAATTCTTGTTCTGCAGACTACTTGATGAATGAGCTTTGAGGAAGTAGATTTATCTGTACTCATTTCCTTCATTCTTAAAATGTGGGTACCCTTTCCTTTCAAGGTTCATTGTTGGGATCCGCAATACTCTTAATTTCATGGGACAGTGGTTGGCACATAACAGAGTGAATGAATGATAATAATTAGTGGTATTACAGTTATTTCATGAATGCTTTAATGTAAAGGAGATTTTCAGTTTCCAGTGACCTTACATCTCTCTGTTCTCTCTTGAAGTGAGTTCATACCTTTCAGAGATTCTTAAGCAAATTGGCAGGAAGTTTGCTTATCATGAAGACTCTTATAGACCCTTAACTCAGCTTTTGTATTTGATACTTTATTTAGACAATGATACCACTTAAAGTAATAAGTAGTATGTCCAAGTTAATTATCATAATGGGACTTCAGCCAGTAAAGATGTGGCAGCTCTCCCACACCAGATTCTTCTATCCAAATTTGAGTTTGGATGTCACAGTAAGTGGAAGAGGGGAAAAAAATCACCCAGCTAATGAGTGGCCTCACAAGAATTGGCTTTCTGTTTGCATTTCAATAATGTATCTTGGCAAATGTGTGGCCTAAAGTAAGGCAACCAACCTTCTTTGAGCAGATCATCTACTCATTTTTTAAGCTCATAGCTTCTCTAAGTTGGCGAGACTTTGAATATCTAACTATGAAATATGACATATTTCTATTATTCAGTTTCATTTGGTAAATCAACAGATATTTATTTAATACGAAATTTAAATAAAGTGATTATGGAAGAAAAAATGACAATTTCCATTCTTTGAATCTTTGCATTCTAGATAGTGATATTATACATATGTTATTTAAAATTCATGAGAAATACAAGGCATTTATGATATATCTTTCATGTCATATATTTGAAGAGCACAGAAGTTAAGGATAACAAGAAATATGGGCTACAATGTAGTGAAGAGTCCTTTATAAAGGAAGAAAGTCTTAAATTTGAGTTGAATATGTAAATGAAGATTAGTGGGGGAAAGCATTCTGTTACAAAGGAGCTATACAAAAAGTTAGGCTAGCAATAAGAGTTCAGCAAAAATTAGACTGATGTCAGTTTATAGATGGTTTAAATGATGGGGCAAAGAATGCATTTTATCTTATAGATCATTGGTTGGCAGTATTTTTAGTAAATAAAAATCATCTAGAAAATGTGTTACAATGCAGTTTCTTAGGCCTTATCTGTACATATTCTCTTTTAATCAATTTGAGATGGGCCCATGAATCTGAATTTTAACTAACCTCACATAATCATGCTCTATTTTTCTGATGCAGGTGGTTTGTTTTTCACATTTTCAGTATCTCTGCTTGCCAGGGAAAAATCTGTTTTTATAGGACTAGGTTTTTTTTTTTTTGTCTTGACACATTCATAAGAAACTAGGATGATTAAAGCATGGTTTAATGAGGCAAGAATGACTGGGAGAGCTTTAAGAAATAGAGAACTAAAAAAATTATAACATTTGCTCATTTGTATTTGAAAAAAAAGTAAAAGAAATAAGGAACTAACAGGATCCAGGCATTGATTCACTACCCAAGGGCAAACGGTAGCGTCTTCCAATCCTAGTAAACGATAAACTCTTTGAATGTAGGAACTGAGACTTGTTCATCTTTTTGACCCCAGCTCAGCACAGTAAATGGATTCTTAACAAGTGTTATGTTGCATTGCTAGATGAACCCGTAGTAGAAGGTACAGCAAGTCAACAGAAATCCTGTTTGTACCCTCCTTTTTTTTGAACCTCTCATTTTTTAACCTGTTGCTGACTTGCTCTCCATGGCCTTTTGACTGACCAACAGAAGCACATTTTTTCCGGTTTGCGCAAATTTAAGTCACTTAAAATACAAAAAAAAAAAAAAAAGAAGAAGAAAGAAAGAAAAGTAAGATACAAAAATGTCTTACATTTCTTAATGACTGACTTTTTCCACAGCAGTGGAATTACATCAAATTAGATAAACCCACTGATTATATAAAATTAAATGTCATTTTATGGAAATGTAATCCACTTCCAGTTAGACACTGTGATAGTTTGTTTCTTTCTCTTATTAATTTTCCACATAATATATGCCCTAGTGGGAAATATTTATGTCACGAAAATGTCTGATGTATTCAGCCCCAAAATTCTACTCTTTTGAAATATTACTGTTTACAAATCAGTTCTTTTCCAAATGATGCAAAAAAATGTGAGTGAATTCATAAGGCGTCTCTTCTCTAACACTTTAAACATCAAAAGGGACCATCTTCAAAATCCAAATGCTTCTCCAGCTTTCCGCAGGATATCACAAAACTTCCTGGCAGGAACTTTTAAACAAGTTGAGAAGTTTTATAAGATAAAAATATTTTTTCAGTTGACTTGACAACCATGTACAATGTCAGTGCAGTTTATTTGCCCAAGGCTCTTTGTCAAAATGAATTCAAACTGAGATTATTAAAATGTAGTTCAGTCGCACAGTGAGAGCAGAGGTGTTGCTAATGTCTTACTTAGAGAATGTTATCCATGGAGGGCATGTGCCTTGGTTTGGGGGGCTGTATATGTAGGGGTGCCTTCCTGCCCAAGGGACAGAGGCATTTAAAATTTTTCAAAAAATAATACATTATTCATAGAAATGGAGAGTTTAGATCCAAAAAGAGAAGCACTGTATAGTGTAGTAGTCTAGAGGGTCATCTGTTTGGGCATCTGAGTGTGTGAGTCTAACTCACAGTTCCATGGTTGACCTTAGTGCTTCCATCGTCTGTAAAATAGAAGTAATGATAATAGAAGCATCATGGAGCTATCATTAGGATTAAATGGTATAGATCAGCATTCTCAGTGGTGAATATAGCGGCTGGCACAGATAAAGGTGCAGAGTAAATTGGTCTATTTCAAATCTGTAGTATCAGGACTAAGCAGTGTCTCTTGACTATTCCAGACAGGTGGTAAACTAAAGCATTAATAAATAAAAGCCTTGTCCCCATGTAATGATAACGGTTTCTGTGCGTTAAATAGCTTTAGGAAAATGTAACTTGTGGTAAACAATGCTTAAATCTCCAGGTCTCCCATGGTTCAGCTAATTTCTTACATGAGAATCAGGATCCCAAAAGGAAAATGATCATCTGGCTGAGAGGTTGTAACCTTCTGTGTTTGCAAAATCGTATTACACTAGTTTGGGAAAATGTCCAAATTGCTAAATCTTGGAAACAGTCCCTCTCTTTTTTCATAAATGGACACATTATTTAGGAAGTTTTATTATTTCTGAAAAAGACCAGTTGCCCTTCAAAAATAATAGCATTTGTGTATGGTTGAAAACCACCACCACCTAGAAGAGCTGAGTGTGTTGCACGCAAGTGGCTGTTTAGTAACTGGTTTCCCAGTGAGCTGTGCTGCAGCCGGCACCCCCAGAGCAGAAGAGACAGTGATAGGGCCAGCGTCTCCTCTAAATGGTACAGTTAAAAATACACTAAGGCATGTTTAACAATTTGTGCAATTATGCCATATTTATAATTTCTTCTTTTAAGATAATATCTAAGCAAAGTAAATTCTTATTTTTCTTTTTAATTTTTCTTAACTCCACACATTCACCAAAGAAAGCAAATACAGTAAATTACCTTTTTTTTTTTTTTTTTTTTTTTTTTTTAAAGATTGAACAGGTTTTTTTATATTGTAACTTATTAATTAGTTGAAAAACTGGTGTTAGCATTGAGGTTTGGGGATGACTCATCTGATTGCTCAGGAGCCCTTCA